>VZTO01007824.1:2143-37669 GCA_013400615.1 Syrrhaptes paradoxus | reverse complement strand
CCCAGCCACCCACCACCCTTTTAAGTTACTTAAAAGATGCCAAAAGAGCAGAATTAATGGCAAGCTGTGATTTCCAGAAACAAAACAAAACACCAAGGAGAGGAGAGCAAGAGGGAGACAAGGACAAGCACAACTAGAAATCTTCTCCCGAGTGGCCATCTGTGTCACGCTGCAAAGTCCCAACTATTCTGCCTACAAAGCACTAGACAGGTTAAAAAAAAAATAAATCCTGAAAAGCCAGCAATAACCACAAAGTTGGCACCATTCGTTCAAACTGACCCCTGAGTAGCTCCTCCACGTAGGTGAATTTTCACACTGCATTATTTGCAAACAAAATTTTCACAAAAAAAATAAAAAAAAAAGACGACAGGGTTCAAATAATACAGGAGAACAAGACATTGTGAGAAAGAAAAAAATCCAGGCTGATGTCCAAAAGTTGACGATCTATAACCTCCACTTCTACTTTCCCTCCTGCAGAGCAGCGATAGCAACACTTAACCCATCCTCTCGAAACACTTCAGGTTCTTCATATCCACGTAGTCCGGTCAGGCGTTTCTACCTTGAATTTTATTCCTCTGCAACAGCTTATGGCTCTTGTAAAACCACGCCAGCGAAGCGGCAACTTCCCAGAAAATACAGTTAACCAACGCAATAGGTGATGCCGAGCATGGGAGGGATAAAGGCTCTAACAAAGCCGCTGCATAGCAAGATGACAATTTCGAGGAGATTATTGTTATTATTATAAATGGTTATCAATTATGCATCACATTGATAGTTAATTTATAAAAGGAAGAGGGTTGTGTTGGTACAACTGAATTGTGACTAAGGGAAGATAGGCGATTTCCTGGTAGTTAATGGCCAATTTCCCAGCAGCGCAACTGCAGCATAATCTCCGAGATTTATTGCAATAATTAATTGATTTTTTTTTTTTAAACATAGGGATGCTAAAGAGCACGGTTCCCACTCACATTAATAATTAATGTGACATTCTAAAACAAGCAGAAAACTTCCATTCCAGAAGCAGAAGCTTGCTACAGTCAAAATATTTCCTACAACAAATATTAAACTGTAGCCAGAGTAGCTAACAGCATTTCTACGATCAACATTTACAAGTATACACAGGGATTTTTACCTCTATTACATCCCACTCCACTTTCAGGGAGAAACACCATGTTATAAAAAAGTCACCTCAGGAGAAAGCAAGTTAGTATTTTGTTCTGAAAATGCTCAAATGGGTCATTATATTGGGGCTCCAACTCTTTCCTCCTTTTTTTTTTTTCCCCCAAACAAAACCCGTAGGCAAAGTGTATTTAATTTTGCCAGAGTGTGTTTTCTGATGGACAAATGCTTCCGTTAAAGTTCTCTTCTCCTGCCATCTCCATTCCCTGCGTTACACCTTGGAGGAAAACTTTCTACAAAACAAACGAACAACAATCAGAGACGTTGCTGCTCGTATTAGCAGAATCCCACCCAGCTCAACGCAACGCCCATGAAGAAACTCCTTCCTAACGATGTTAACTATCCATCTTTCTTTGACAGCTGTCCATGATGATATCAACCAGCAATAAAAGCCCAACTCAGACGACTTATTAAAAATGTGGCAGGAATGGCCGAGCAGGATTTGGCAGGGATGGATAAAATGGAGAAGAGCAGATGTGCGGGGCACAGAAAGAAGCGGATATTCCCCAGCCTTCGTATGAAGTTGTAATTAAGAAAGCAGTTTTTCCATTTGTGGGCTGAGGACGCAATTAGTTGCGCACCCAACTTCAATCTCTCCTCAATGATTTCTACATCCAATCCAATCTCAAAACAATTGCAAGGTTAAATGTCCCCCACCATAAAATAAATACAATCAGGCTAGGCAGAATAAAAATCCTGGCCAGCAATTAAAACACAAGAAAACCTCACTCTATAAAGACATTGGAGAGAGAGACGCGCCCAGACAAAAATTGTGCTTCATCTGCAGCAAGATTAAGAACCAAGTGCAGTGATTTACATACAGTAATTGCATGGCCCTGTTAGCCTCCAACGAGGTCTTTCAAAATGTAAATTTTCTTGAAAACCCTCGGACACGATGATAGCCGAGGAGTTTTTTATTTATTTAAAGAAGGAACGTACTTCAATACAATGTTTTAGGAAAAAAAACCAACCCTGACCTAACACATTTAAACAGCTTCTTAATACTGCCCGTTAAATACCAGAACCCATGAGCCAGAAAATGAGAGCAGAGGAAGCTGTATTAGGGCTTATTTTTCCTGCTTTCGATGGAAAATGGAAAGAAAGAAAAGGTGATTTTCCAAAATAAAACGCGCTGATAGACAAAAATACGAAAGAGGTGACTTTACGAAGAACGTGTCGTCTTCTAAGCTCAACTAAGACTCTTATCATTTTTTCACAGCACATGCAGATAGTCCAGTGCCACAAACATCTCTTTTAGAGCATCCATCGCAGGCACCACCATCAAACCACGGTGGTACCCAGCAGGTGACTAAGAGCCGCCCATCCCATGGCCCTAAATGCCGTGTCTCACATGCTCCCTCTCCGCGCACGGCCCCAAGAAAGCGGAACGGTGTTCCCTACACCCCGTTTTGCGACGAGCCGAAGCTGATGCAAGCGTCCAGCCCCACCGCAGCACCGCAGGCTTTGGAAAGCATCGTGAAACCGCAACCTGTGAGTCCTGCCCAAAGTGTAATGCGATAAAACCCCGACTGCTGCCTTTCAAGGTGTGAATGAACAAGTGGCGTGAACGCACCACTTCTGCCAATGAATACGTGGTCGGAGGTTAAGTGGGACTTCTGCTGAACTTCAAATACAAGCATCTTTCAAAACAATCCAAAACACCACCTGCACGCTCCCAGACTCTTAGTCAAGTCAGAAACCTGTTGCTCACCATTTCTGATTACTGTTTCTACCCTCTATGAAATATGGGATCAACAAAATGGAGATTCCCTACTACAGAAAACTCTTAGCTCCAGGAACTGCAAAAGCTCCCGTTTCCAAACAGCAAAGGAAAATTCCCGTCCTTCCCCACATCTAAACTGGGTTTCCCCATGCACAACTCCTTCCTCAAACCAGGGAAAATCCAGTGCAAATGTTTTGATGATACTGTTGGACATTTCCTGTGCTCTGGGGAAAGGAGATGTTCCTGGAGGAGATGTACTCGTGATTACATCAGTTGNAAAGCTCCCGTTTCCAAACAGCAAAGGAAAATTCCCGTCCTTCCCCACATCTAAACTGGGTTTCCCCATGCACAACTCCTTCCTCAAACCAGGGAAAATCCAGTCCAAATGTTTTGATGATACTGTTGGACATTTCCTGTGCTCTTGGGAAAGGAGAGGTTCCCGGAGAAGATGTTGTACTCGTGATTACATCAGTCATCTCAGCTGGAAGCAGAGCAGGATGCCCAAGTGGTCCGTAGTTGTGAAGTTAATATCTGCTGATGCCAAGGGCAGCTCTCCCTGCCACCTCCTTTGTGCTAAGGTCCAGTTTTCCAAAGCTCGATCGCACTTCGATCAATATTTCAACGCAAGAACAACCCTCCGAGCTGTTAGTTGTTAGCATCACTGGGCGTTAAAAGTTCTGAACTAGCTGGCCATTCCCACCGCTGATCATTTCAGATGTCAGCAGCTGCCGTGGGGAGGGCAGGAGGGGCTGAGAAGCGGAGTTCGGTGCAAGAAAGGAAACGTGGAGAAAAGAAAGGAGGAGACATGCAGAGATAATGACAGGGGAGGGAAGTGGACAAAAGAGCTGGAACAATGCAGCAGAACACTTTGCGAGCACTGTGTCATCCTTCCTCCCTACGTCGGCAGCATGTCCTTCAGTCTGATGCTCCTGCTCAGCCCCCGGCACCTTCTCCTCTCTCTGAAGCCCCAGCATGACCGCAGGGGCGGAGGGAAGCACATGGAAGGGAAGGGACAGACAACACGATCCTTCTCGAGATCCTTTTTTTTGGATGTTTTCTTTTAAACAACGATAAAACAACATGGGCAACTCACAGTGTCAAGATATCATTAAGCCCGACAGCCCAGCAGGAACCAAAAATTGATTAAACATTTACATGGGTAGTGAGAACAAACATGGATTTTCATTAGTCAAAATTAAAAATAGGTGTTGTGTTGTTTTTTGTGGTTTTTTTTAATGTAAACTCTCATGCTTGGGAAGAGGAATCACACAGTTTCTGTGTGGCAAGCGTTTGGACATCTCCTGCTCCATTACGTGCTCTCAGCCATTGCACAGGAAATAGGATGCTGGGGGGGGGAAAGAAAAAAAAAGTCTTTTTCCTAATTTCGGGAAGAACTACCTTGGCTGTAAATCAAACCTCAGTGCCAGGCTCCCAGCAGCCTGCATGCCCCCCATGGACCATCAGCACCCTCAAAACAGTGAGGGCAGGACTCTTGTGGCAAAACCATTGTTAATGAGGTTTAATGCTTTTACTCGTTATTAGTATGATTCTGCTGCCGCAGAGCGTTCAGCGATGTTTTACATTAAGGCCTCTCCGTGGGAATGGCTGGATGACGCCGTGGGTGGCAATAAGTGGGTTTGTTTTTTTTTTTTAATCTAGGTGACTCACTTTTTTTCTGCTCAGAAATTTAACGACCAAAGTCTTGCCCTTCTGCTGCCTACCTGGTGCCTTCCCCCAAAAAATTCTGGGGGCAGTGCCCTCGCTGGGTGCCGCAGCCTGGCAGAGAGAGCAGCAAGGCAGCAGGTTAAACGCGCTTCCCGGAGAGCCGGCACTCCCACGTTAGCACCTGCTGACGGCAAATAAAGAGCTCTGCTGCTCTTCACTGTACAGAAAAGGAGAATAACATGCTGTAGGAGTCTTGCGCTGAAGAACTGGTAACAATTTGGAGGAACTTGCTATTATATGAGTGAACAAAATGTACCGTAACGGCATATGAACCCGCACATCTGCTGCTAAATTAAACACGCTGCATAATGATGCAGACCACATCTTAAAACCTTATGCAACGAGATACAGACTGTGCTAAAATAACAAGGCTTCAAAGGCGATACAGAGGGTCTGATCCTGTGTTCCTTTCAGCCCTTGAAAGTCATGGTGTGTATCCCTCATCACTTCTACTCCATCAAAACTACCTGTTGACTCAGTAAAAGAAGAATCACAATTATATATATGTATATATGTTCTTCAAAGGAAAAAAAGACATATGGGTTTGTAGCATTTTCCTTCCTCTCCATCTTCATGTTGCATAAAGCATGAGAGAGGTTTTTGTTTGGATCTGGATTTTTTAAGTTTCTTTAAGAATAATATCTCAGGTTACAAACTGCACTCCACATTGGTAGCCAGGAAGGTTGTTACAAAGGCCTCCTGAAATGACAATATTCAAGTTGACACAACAGCCATGGTACAAAAGAGAAAGGAGCGAGATACCTATTTTACTTTTCAACTTTTTTTTTTTTTCCCGATTTTATTTTCTAACACTAGTGACTAGTTCTTGACTTCAAGAAAAGAAGATCCAGGCATGTTTCCTTGTCAGGTACTAACAGCCCTCTGCAGATCCTCTGGGAGTTTTCAAGTAAAATGAGGAAATACCAGAACTGACACTCCTTTCATTCCTAAAGCTAAAACACAAACAAGCAACTCAAACAGGCAGCAAGAAAATTGCTTTAGAGAAAATAACTGTCATCTCTCCTTCTGGCATCAGCAGTGAATTCAGTCGATGCTGTGCTTTCCCTGCACCGACAGCCTTCAGGTGGGCAAAACAATAACCAGGAGCCGAACGCAAATTATCCACTTAGTTTCTAGAGTGCCTAATCCATCTGCTAATTAATCATGGGCCTCCTTCTGCCTCTCTTATCTCGTTTTTCTAAGTATCCGACACTGATAACGTGCACACTGATATTGCTACAGCACATAACTGGCTGGGAAACTACCTGTAACTTTTCAAAGAAAACAAGAGGGAATTATACATAAATAATCTTACAGTCTCCAAATGTCCCTGCCACGCTGAAAAATAAAATCCCATTCTACTTTTTTTACCAAAGCTCCTTAAATTACCTGTTTATTTTCACTAATCGCAAAGACTAGCACTGGAGCGAGATGAACCTTTGCTGTTTGCACATCTGGATAACCAAAAGCTCTCCTCTAGCCGTTAAGTTGCTCCTGTACCAAAATCAGCACGACTAGGTTAGAAACCCCGAGAAAAAAAAAAAAATATTAGCTGGTTTGTCGGATGAGTTATGCAGTTCCTTGGCCATTAGAGGGCATTTTATACTGCAGAGTGAAACACCGGCACCCAGCTTGCGAACAGCATCGCTAACCCCCATCTGGAGCTGCTGGAGAACAGTTTCTGTCTCCTCTCATTTAGTAATCGTCACTTTTCAACCTTCCCATATGCTGCATATAGATGAGCAAGCAAGAGCAAGGACAAGAGGAAAAGAAGATGAAATAGCTACGAAAAAAAATCCTGGTTAAATAAACATATAATTGCGTTGCTATTGTTGCTTCCAAGGCTTGGTTTTGTTCAGTTCACTTCTTCCCCTTCCCTAACTCCGACGCAGCAAACTTCATCCCTTTTACTCTTACAAACAGCAGTTTATGTTTTAAGTTCAGAAAAACTGTAAATTGTGCCATGGCACCACTACCTCTGTCCAGAGCTAGTGGGGAGAGCTCATCCATCTCCAGAGCTGAACAAAGGCAAATCCAGCTTCCTCACTTCCAAGACATAGGACGCAGCCACTTACCTTCAGACGTCTCCTTCTAGTTACTACCGTACTGCTAAATGCAAAATTTAAACTGTTTTCAGCTTCTGCTGGCTAGGAAACCACACAAAGCCACCCACTTCCCTGCTTTGGTGGTTTTCCTCTTTCCATCTAAACACAAATCAAATTAGGAAAGAGACAGATATCTCGCTATACATCTCCAAATATACGTATGTTTGTAATCAGGGTGGCCAAATTTCCTGAGTACGAGCTGCGTACCAAAATCTTCATGTGGCCAAGAGCCACATCCTCCCAACCTCCGTACCCCCCTCCAGCCACACACACACCCCGTGCCCCCCCCCGTAAAAGCCTCGTTGTTTCTTCCATCCCCATCACTGTGCTGCTGATGCCCCAAGGCCACTTCCCTTATCGGTCCCCGGCTCTCTGCAGCAGCACCCAGCGCTTCTGCCTTTCAGGATTTGATCAAACATCTGTACGTGGTATATACTTCCATAATAATAAAAATAATAAATAGAAAAATAATAAATAAATAAAAATAATAAATAGAAATAAATAAAAAAATAAATATAAATAATAAAAGCAGCAACTAGATGAGTGCATCCTTACAAGCACACACATGGGATACTGGGGGAGTACGGTGTTCCCTTCCCCTGTGTCACCTCTGCCTGACAGTCTGTCTGTGAAGGCACCCCGTCCCTGCAGCAGCACCCACCTCGTACCCTGAGGTGTGCCCAGGTGCTGCTGCACCAAAGGGTTGATGTAAGACAAGAACACGACGGCACCCTCATCCCTGCCAGCACAGCCCACCTCCGGACTTACAGGATGTACAACAAAAGCATCTCCAAGTCTGGAATACTACCCTTCACTCCTAACTCCTTAATTCTTCCACAATCAGGGGCAGACAATTAAATCTTACGCGAAAACCCACATGGCTCCAGCGATGAGCAGCGACACAGGACCATCTTCCTGAGCCTTGTCCCACAGCGACCAAACACTACTGCAGGGCAACGGCTGTGAACCATGGAAGGTACCTTGGTGGCCTCAGTCCTGTTCCCTAGGGGACACATGCCCGTATCCCAGAGAAGGTCACAGCAGTAGACACCAGCACACACCAGCCCACACCTTCATTCCCCCGCAGAGGGCCAGAGGAGGAACCGTAAGCGCGGCTGGGCAGGAGACCCCACCATCCACTCAGGATGGACCCAGCTCCCCAAAGAGTGGAGGTGAAGCCCCTCGTGCCCCAGGGGCACCACGGTCCAGCAGACCAGGAGACTCAGCCCCACGCTAGCACTAAACTGCCCCCGTAAGGAACAAACTCCCCGTGTTTCTCATTGTATCACACATATCTCAAGCTTTTTTTTTTTTTGGTCAAATTTCCCAGAGGCTGTTCTGGGAGCTCTGCCTGGACTGGGAACAGTCAACAGGAGCAGTGATACTATTGTGTCTCCAGGAAATCTCTGGAGTTATAATTTGCCCTTATCTCAGTGCTTATATTTACAAGCTGCTCTTACATTAAAAGTCCTCATCTGCACTGACTTATTTAGCAACATGAAATAAAACAGCCTGAAGCTATTCATGTTGCTTAATGTACTATTTTTTAATGTAGACGATGCTCTGTGTAAAAGAATATTCAAAGGGGAAGACTGTGTTTTGTTTGTAACACTTACTACTATCACTGAAAAAAAATATGTTCTAACAAGTCTCCGAAGGGGGAAACACATGTAATACCTTTAACAGCTCAGTTAATTCATCTTTTGCTGCCTGACTGCTGGCGAAATCTCAAATGGAAAGTCTCAGAATGGAAACGTGGAAAACCCTGGTTCTTGCGGTCCGAGAGCTGTTCCCACTATACAACCTCTTTCCATTGGAGTAAGCCCTGTTTGTTTTCAGCACATAGCAGCTTTACTCTACCAAAAAAAAAAAAAAAAGGAAAAAAAAAAGGAGTTCAAGAGTTCAAGGCTACATCTCCATTCAGGCGTACACCCACAATACAAACCGGTCTCTCCTCCGTCCTGTGCTGAAGGCATTCCTCTCCCCAGCACCCACCTACAAAAGGGCCTTGTCCGAGGGAAATGAGAAAGGAAGGAAGGAGCTGGATGCTAAGAATGGTGGAGAGGAGGAGAGCCCAGCCAGGTGTTGGGACATCACAGACCAACGAGGGCTTGGATCAAGAAATGGGTCAGAGATGAGGATGAAGGGTGGCTTTTGGAGTAAGCAGGGACTGGGGAGCCCCAAGGGACCCTCCTGCCCTTGGGGCTCCCCTCACGCCAAACCTGTGCTCCAGACTATACTGAGCTCCGTGGGATCAGGCACAAGCGCAGTCAGGATGGAAATAGGTGAGTGTTCCCCTGAAGGAGCTTGGTGGGACGCGGGGTGGCTCCAGGATGGCTCACCCGCAAAACACTTCCTCCTCCCAACTCCTTCATCCCTGTCCCTCCCTCCGCAACTTGCCTTTGCTGCTCTTGCAGCATCGCTCAGGTGGCTTAATTTCCAGAGGAGTGAAAGGAGAGGGAAGGAGGGAGCCAAGTGAGCGGAGAGAGGTTTAGATAACAGTAATAAATAAAATGAAATAATTCTCCCGCCACTAACCTTTTGCGGTAAATCAGAATATCCTCTGCAACCACCCCAGGTTTGCATAATCTACACATCTTTCTTATAAGCTTTGCCAGCTCACTGTAGCATGGCTATTTTGGGATTTTAACAACACTCAGGTTATTGACCTAAATTTATACAGGCTCATCTGGAGCCATAACGGCCCATTGTGTGCCGAGCCCTGCTCAGGATGCCTTAATACACAGATTATTGATGCAATGAACTGTGACGGCTCCTATAGAGCTGCTATGGTTTATTGTAGCAACACCTACTCGGAGTCCCTTTAATGCGCAGATCGGTGACACAATAGACAGAAACGGCCACTACTTGGGGATGCATTATCCCACGGATCACTGACATGACAAACCGCAATGGCTCCAGCCTCCTGCCCTAATGCAGCGAGCAGGGCAACAAGCCAAATCCCCAGGTTCCCACATCCCAGGGAGCTGCGGGTAGACGGCCGAGAGATGTGGAGACCCTGGCAGTGCAGGGGTGCTGTCCCCCTGCCCACCCGAACTGGATGGCTCCGAAAGGTGACATTTACAGAAAGCAATTTGCTACTGAAAATAAGGATTTACAATGAAAGCCCCAGCGGGACCAAACTTTTAGCAAGAACAGTCACAGGCCTGCATTACAGATCAAGCTGAAATCCTGTATGAGAAATACATGGAAATTGGCCAAAAAAAAAAAAATCAGGGTCCAATTTTTAGCATTAAAAAAGGAAAGGAAAACATCTTATTTTCCAAGAGAATGTGAAAAAAGAGCGCAATAGGAAAGTGAAATATCTACATTTCTCCTTTTTTTTTTTTTCCTCTTGAAGAACAAAAATAATCTTAAGAGGCTGAGAGCTAAGCATGGTTTAAAGAAAGTCCCTTGTGTAGGGAGACCTCAGGCTGAGAAAAGGAAAATTAAAACATTAACACTAACCAAGTGTTCGCAGCCTCCTCACAAACAGCAGCAAGCAGTTCAAAACGCTGCAGCTGGCTTTCCACTATCGCGTGCATCTCCCCCACTATTCACCAGGAGCTTTTTTTAACGCTGGTGACACTTCACATTCTAAACTGGTGTTAAAAATAGACCATTGGTCCTCCTGGTTTTAACCCTGCAAATTCCCTCTCCCTTCTTTCTGCCTCCCTGCACACCCGCTGGTCTCTGTCCTGCTCCTCCTGCCCAGCTGTAGGGTGATGGAAGGGTGAGAGGGGGCTGCCTGGCTACAAGCCTGGGGTCCCCACTGCTGCCCCAAACCTCACCCGATCCTGGGAGCATCCCTCTTCCCCAAGCTGGTAGCAGGCTTTATTTAGAGGAATGAAGGCAATGGGTCTATTCTGAATCTCCATTTCCTTTCCCACCTGCTTTGGAAGACATGAGTCTAAGGTTTTTAAAAAAATACACCCAACACTGATGTTTTCTCTACCGTCTTAAACCCTGCAATCAGCAGCTCAACCAGGAGCGTAGAGAAAGAAATTCCTTTGTTATCCCATAGCTACTTAAACGCTGAACCTTCAAAACCTCCTCGGGAAACAGGCCTGGTGAACGGCCGCCGCTACTACAAGGAGCCCTGCACAAGAGAGACTGGAAAATCAATATCCTTCACCCAACTTATCAAATTTACTGAGGACATTTATCCACTATAATTAAATAGAAAAGAGATACAAATACAGAAGAGTATTTGCACGGCACTGCATAGCAATTGCATTATCTCTGGAACAGAGGGCACTTTGACAAAAAGGAGGGAAAAAACCATATATCAACCAAAGAAGCCGCAAGGAGCATGGGGAATGTCTCCGCTCTCATTGCTCACAGGGAATGTTTCACACCTAAGTAAAGACAGCCACAAAATATACATCAGCGTGTACACCTAAAGGCATTTCTGCAGGTCCTGTTCAGTCAGCCGAAACGATGCCAGTGGTGAATATGGTCCAAAACAGTCAGACTCGTGTAGGGTCTCCAACACGTGTTGGGGCACTTCCCCCTCGCTGGTGTGGAAGCAAAGCAGACACTATTATGTTGCTTTTCAACATATGAATGTACCAAGTAAAATCGATTTTACCCAGTAATCCACTTGGTAAGTCAGTGATGTTTTCCACAACCAGCAGCCGCCCCTGCAGACTCGCAAGATAAAATCTCTGCAAGGTTAAACCTGGGAAAGGCTGACTGCCAGTACAGGACAAACTCAAGCACTGTGGAAAAGGCAAAATAGATTATCTGGCTATTTGTTAAACAATTCTTCTCACAAGGGTTGTGTTACAAGTGCACTTTGTGAACGCTCCTTGCTTTCAGGTAGAGCCAAAGACGCTAGTTCCTCGCTCAAAGTGCCTACAAGCAGCACGCTGCTGGAGATGTGACATCTTTCTTGCCACATTGACCTCAAAATTCAGAATAGCCCAGTGCAGGGCTGGACACACGCTCAGGTCCGAGTGCCGGGGAGCAGAAGCCAGGCGCATTTGCAAAAGGCGCCCAACTGCAGGCTTTCTTCCACTGCAGACGCAAAGGTTTGATCTTCACGNAGTGCCGGGGAGCAGAAGCCAGGCTCAAAGGTTTGATATTCACAGTTGCCTGCAACAATTAGGCATTGCCTAATTACACTGCCTAGTAAAAATCAATACACAAGATGGGCTGGATTCCTACCACTCTGGCAGGGATGTTTAGGATGCAATCATTTAGCCTGCCCAGGAAGATGTTAGCAGGTAACCTGCAAGACGGACTGAACAGGGGGTGACAGAGGACATGCAGCACTGGAGCAGAGGCAGGTCGCACCGCGCACGGCTCCCATCGCTTCTCAACCGCCCCAGAAGCAGAAGTGCAACCGTTCAGCAACACCCATCGCTGCTCCTTCCCTGCATGCTGCGCCCTCGCTGCCAGATGCCACAGGCAGAGGGGAAACCTCAGTCATCCACTTTGCAATATACCCATGGGGAAGAGCGAGTATCAGGTTAAAGGCTTTTTTGTTGTCTCTCTTGTGTCTTGATTTGTTAACGTGAACTCTATTTTGAGTAAGCCTTTATTGAAAATGCCTGTGAGTCATTTTCTCTAAACTTGAAACTATAAAAATGGTAATGTTTGGGTAATACTTAGGAATTTTTAAGATTTTGCATTCCTCTTTTTAATTGAATAGGAAAACGAGGGTAACCTGACCCACAAAAGGGCTTTTCTCCCTTATTTGTCCTGCACAGACCCTCTGCTCTCAATAGAAATCACAAGAACAAGTACAAAAGGAAAGATCTTTTTAGGCAAAGGCCAAAAACCCAGTGACAACCTAGGCTTCTCAGAATGGTGGGTTTTTTTTAGAAAAGAGTCTATAAAGGTAATTCCATGACCTTTAAATTAACATACATCCCTTTCTAGATGGCATAACTCAATAACTAAAAATCATACTGATATTTATTTGTACCTGCAATGTCCCCCACCTGAAACCAAAAGAAAACAAAAGGATTTTCTCTCCGAACTGAATGCCACTAACCCAGGAACACAAACTGCACCACACAGCACAGCAAATAAACTGGCCCTCAAGCACCACAGTTGTGCTTTTTTCATCTCAGACACTGAGACACCTCGTCCTGTTGATGCCACCAGATGAGCCACTACTGCAAAGTCAACTTTGGAAAAAGGCTCTTCACAGACACATCAAGGTCTCAAACAAATTCACATCACTTACACCAGCCTGCCTCCACGTTCCTCTCCTCCATTACTTCACTCCAGAGCTTGTTCCTGTCGTCTCCAGGCAGGACTGTCAGAGGAAAGGAGGCTCTGGCCAGGAGAGAACCTTCCTTTAGCTGTCTCTGGGATGAACTAGGCATCTCCGATACTCTTAGACACACAGGTCATGCTCAGACTGGCATGTCCCTCAGCCCAAAGCAAATCAAAAGGCGGCAGGAATGAGGAAGCTTTACTGCTCATTCCCACCATGTTTGCTTCCCAAACTGCTTCAGCTCCTGCACACATCCCTGCTCTGCACCGTCCACAGCAGCAGACCTCGAGACGCAGCAGGGATCACGTGGCAAAAAGCAACACCCAGGCGATCTCCAAGCACGGCAGCCTGGGACAGTCACACTTTGAGTCCCTTGGGCAGGACCAAGACCCACGGAGCAGCAGAGGAGGAGGCATCAGGAGGTGCCAGGATGGCTCCAGCGATGCAGGGAAACCACACGGGTGAAAGCCTCAGCTCCAGCACTGCCAATGTTTTGCTTTTTGAGCTTGGAGGTGATTCCAAGACCCTTTCCATTCTCCTCAACCACTGCAAACAGGGATAAGGGTGACGGACTTATCACTCCAGCCCTGGGGTTGCAAGTCCAACCTGTGTAAGGACTGCTAGGGAAAATATTATAAAGGGAAACTCGGTCCGCCTGATAGAACCCATCAGAGGAAACATCTGCCATCCTCTGCAGAGGACAAAAACAAGGAGGAAGCGGTTGGTCCATCCAGAGAAAAGAAAGTCAGAAACATTAAAGACACATTTGGGTCCCAACCAAGGCAGGAGACCCACTTCTGCAGGCGGGTCTCGGCAAAACAGTTTTATAGACTGCCGAGTACGAAAACGGCAGCAGCTCCCTTGCTGAGGTCAGGGACTGAAGTGGCCTACGGTACTTGTAAAGAGAAAACATCTGTTCGTGTTAAAAGGTCAGCAGGAAATGAACGCTATTGACTTAGTCCATATTGGTTAGGCCACCGCTCCTCGAAAGAGAACCACACATGGCTTAACTCAGCAGCGTTCACAAAACAACAAAAGCCCCACGGCCACCGTCCCGCAGGGTGGCCACCTTCACGGCACCCAGGAACCCCCCAGGACACCCGCCGACGGCAGCCCTTCCCCTGGCCAGCCCCCTGCAACCCTCCTGCCAGCTCCCTCCCTCCTCGTGGGCCACCACCCCGCACGCTTCACGGCGGGGAAAAGAAAAAAAATCCTCAGGAACAAGCTGTTAAAATAAATCCGTCAACAGAAAAGTGAAAAAAACAAGAAGTTTCTTCTGAAAAACAGGAAGCGTTAGGTACATAGCAGCTTAAAATAGCGCCTGCTTGATTTGTTGACAAAACACGGGTCCTGAGGGCTTGTGCCTTTTTTTTAACAGTATTATTTATTTTTTTTTATTGCAGACAGGCAGGCTCACCTCCACGGCTGCCCAGGGCTCGCCTGCCCTCCAGCAGCGGGCTGGCACCGCTCCCCATGGCCGCCCTGAGCAGGCCGATGGCGGTGGGCCCGGCCGCGCTTCCTGTGAGCGGCGCGGGGGCTCCCACAGGAAACCCTGACAGAAAACAACCCCCAGCGCGAGCCAGGGCTTGCGTGAATCAACAGAGGGAATATCTGAGGCTGGATCCCCCTCATTAGAGCTCCAATCTGAAGTTTTAAGCGTGGAGGAAACTGGTTTCAAACCAGAGGAGGCCCTTGGCCAGGCAGGACGAGCCACCAACGCCTGAGGACAGGCTTCAGATGATAAGGCTCTGATCCCAAGCCCTGCATCGACAAAAAAATTCACAATCAAGAAGTGACAGGGCGCTTCCTTCTGCACAAGAGGAGGGAGGAAACGTTCCCCTGCAGCTTTCCATGGAGGGTGTGTGGCATTTTCCTCTCCGATCCGTGCCTCCCCCAGCCCGGGCCCTGCCTCTCCTTCCCGCCATGCAGCACGCCCCGCTCCTCCAGACGCCACAGCACACCCTGCAGAGATGGAAAACAGCACCTTTTCTTGCCTTTAAAAAGAAATAAAACAAGAACACCGCTCTCAGATGGTCTAACGTTGACTAAAACGACCGCAGTGAGCAGCGGGTCAGGCCACTGCCCCCTTCCACAAGCCGGCCTTCTCCTCACGCCACACCAGACATGCAGGGGGCCCCTAGCGTGAATAGCTAATTATCGGACCACATGAAATTATTACTCAAATTAAGATTTGTGGCTTTTCCCCTAGCCCAACAATAAGCCTTTGACAGGAGCGTTGCAAACACGCTGGAGTGGGAGCAGCAGCCTAGTTCCATGTGCCGTCAGGCCAGCATGTGGATCTCATTGCTCCCAAGGACTCTCGTTTGATTTCCCGCACCACCAACCGGCGAGAAGTTTTCAAGTCTAAATACAGAAGAATTAGATCACTCTTTGGGGTGGTCGCATCTGGGGTTGGAAAACCAGATGGAGCGTGTTGTTTTTTTTTTTTTTCCCAAGCCCTTTGTAATTGAACCGGCACACAAAGTTGCTAGGAAGCAGGCAAAATACAATCAGAGCGCTTCGGGGCAGCCTGCGGCGGAGTCGGTGCCGTGTCTGCCAACGCTCGGAGACACCATCTTCAGCGTTACCAGGGAAGAATGGTCTCACGGGCTGGGGTTTATAAAATATTATTGTGAACGTGGACCTACTGCAAGCGTGCAGGGGCTCTGTGACTTCTGAACATAAACACCTGCACCGTGTGCTTTTCACAGTGCCACCCAAGGAACCTGGGAGACGGGCAATTTCTTCAGTTCCCTAAAAATTTAAGGTTTATACGAAACTGGGGAATGAAGCGGAGAGAGAGGGAGAGGAGGTGGGAGTAATAAGGAAGCTTTAAAGCACAGAAAACTACCCAAGTATAGATATGGCCACCACGAGTGCCACCATGTCTTGCAGCCTGTGATGGGATAAGCCACCTATGGAGAAGCCAACCATCATCACCCCAGCCAGCTACGGTGGCTGCTGATGGGGTTTGCTCCTGGCAAGGCCATATTGTAGGGCTTTGGGAGCGCCTCGTGCCTGCAAGCGTCCACCCTGGCTCTGCACGCAGCGTCAGATAATCTCACGGCTCATTCCCCAAGTGGGGACCGAGCTTTCCTTTCTTGGGACCAGGAAGGTGCATCTGACAGAGCACAGGACGGTCCCAAGTCTTTCCGAGTCAAAACACGCTTTGTAGACTGGAGAGAGCAAGGGATGGAGTGGTTCCAGTTGAAGTTTGGCCAGCAGCATTGCATATACACAGTGAGATATACAGCCTAAAAGGACAAATAAATTGATACCTCTGCAGCTACCTGGGACCTGTCTGGGAATCCACACCTCCACCACATCTAACAGGATGAAAAACAACGTCTTGCATTGCTCCACCATTTCCAGTGAAGTAAGTGGAGAAAGACAGATGAAGGAACCCATCCAAATTTTCTGTTGTACCCTCCATTTCATTTCAGCCATCTCATACGTATCAGCGTGGCATCGTCCCGCCCTGCTTGGCTCTCTGGAGCGATGGCTGCAGGAACGTGGAAGCCAACAGACATGTTGGAGAGCAGCGTCTGCTGCTTCTGAGTCCTTGGCATTTCTTCATGCCTCTCCCCTGCATGGGGGCAAGAGTCTGGTGGTCCAGAATACCCATGTCAGCCCCCAGCTGGGGGGTATTGCTTCCCTAGAGCCAAACAGCACTGGCACGGACTGCTCCAAAACGGCTGCTTTAGAGACAGAAAAACCATCTATTTTCCCTGGTGCTTAACCACGTGCGGAGTTTTAAAACCTGTGGGTTTAAAGACCTCCTTATCAGCTGCTAACACAGAGCAAGGCTCCCCAAGATGCAGGAAGCGTACTGCAACCCTACTTTCCTTTCCTTTCCTGCTATTTTTTTCCTGCTTGGAACTCAGAACATGCAATCACAAAGTCAAAAGTCAAACCATAAAAATAAGGCAAAGAGAAATTTCTCCCCTAAATGCTGAGTTTGCAACTGGAGGAGCACTAGTAACCGGCAACTGCATGTGCAGCATCCCTTGGGCACGGATGCTGAGGCAGGGCTACGCCTGCTCTTCCGACCAAATATCTCCAAAGCACGGCGACTCGAAAATTAATTAGCAATTCAAGCCTGAGCAGGACACCTTTAAATATTTGTTTGGTACTTTTTTTCAGAGGGAAGCAACAAGTAGAAAAACAAATACACGTCCAGAGTCAGCACTTCATGACTCAAAAGAATACAAAACTGACTCATTTGATGAGCACAGCCTGCATGTAAACACTCACCTCTAAAATAATCCTCTGTGTCATACAGAAGAGCAAGGAGATGGTGGGGAGATCAGAGAGCTTACGGATAAAAAGAAGAGGCAACGAGTGGCGAGGGAGCTATCAGGAGAGGAGACCCTATAGAGAAATTCCCCTTGAAAAGCACGCACAAACACCTGGCTCTGCTGTTTTAATCAGTTTTTTGTTCTCCACACAGCCCCCAGGTTTTGTGCACAAAACCACAGTAATTCTGCTGGGGGTTTTTCTTTTTGCAAATTGAGAATTGTTGGCATTTTGAACTGGCGTTTGAGGAGTACTCTGCTTTTTGAAGGGTATTATTTTATAGGCATTTTATTCTTCGAAAAATTAAGAGAATATTTTCCTTTGAAGCCACAAAGCTGACACCTTTTTCACATCCAATTCTATGTTGGCTAGGCTTTCTCCTCTCAAGTTGGGTTTTAGCCAGGCCAGCCTTCTTTTCCACATCCACATTTTTTTCTGCGTAAATATCTGTGGGGTTACTGCAAGCTACACAGCTACACCAGACCAACTTTTCCAACTGCGGTTACAACGAACTCCTCCACAGCCCTGGAGCATCTGGAGCCACTGAGATTTTTAAAATGACACGATGAAATATCTGGGTGACTACATGACCAATCTGAAGCAGCCAATTTGAAATTTCTGGTTGGTAGCACACCAAGGGAGTGCAAGGTTCAAAAGCTGGCCATCACGCAGTGTGTTTCACAATGAATTCGGACTGTTTTCCTAACCCAGTCGTCTTGTTTAAAAACCAATGCAACCCTCCAAGGTATACAAATAATTAATTTCAACCCAAGCTCTAAAGCAGCGGCTCCCAAACTTTCTTTCCCAGCTGCGACCTCATTTTACAGACCAGTAACTCCATGCAACCCCAAACAGCAGAATAAAGATCGGACAAAATGAAATTTCTGGCAAGCTCATGACCTTGCTCAGAACTTCCCTGAACCTCATTTTGGGGCCATCACCCCACTTTGGGAACTGCCACAGTCGTAACACAAATGATGTTCAAAATGTTCTTTTCCACATCCACATGAGCTGGCAGCGCTCCCAGAGCCACCGATGGCTCCACGGTCATGGGTGAAAGACAAACACTCAAAATACAAGACTCAGGAGCTATGTGCACCATCCCTACTCAGTCTTTGCGGTCCTGAGCTTACCTTACAGACTTCTGTGCTGCTGCAGCAATGGCCAGGAGGATGCCTCAAAACAAGACCCACAGGTCCTGCGATGTCCGTGGGGTTTTGCCTGGCTACACCCAAACCCATCCCATGGCCCAGCTCTCTTTCAGCTGGTTGCACGAACAACAAAAACCAAAATGGGGATGTTACTTAACTGTATCATAAATAAATCCCCTTCAAATTACCTCCCTTGGTATTTTTTTACTGGTACAAGACAAATTTTAGCTTTAGGGGAACTCCGCTGTTTTTTGTACACTGCTGAGGATGAAGTCAGTGTTACAGGCAGAAATTATGAATTCAAGTGACCTGCTACCACGATGTAAATCTGGTAGCAGGAGCTAAGATTAGAATTAAGGCATTTTTGGTTCCCAAATCAGATCCGACACAATTATAGGCTTGCAGCCAACTGTACAAATGGGACCTTTCTAGGCTGGGTATCAGAAACCAGAAACGGGAAAAAAACCAACCAGAATTACTTGAGAAAAACTCTCCTTGTCTCTGGCCCCAAGTTCATGATTTTGGCATCAATCCCTGCTGGTGATGACTTACACAACAAGACAACCAGCAAGTTCATGCAGAAAAGAGGGGGTAAAGCAAGACAGGTCCTGAGGACAGACATTTTTGCCATCCGCTGTAATTCTGACATATATTTTAAAAGATCAGAAACCCATAATGTCGTTTAGCTGGCAGGTTGGATTGTGCTTTGCTTCTCGGGTCTGCGACCTGAACGTTAAACATTAGGATATTCTCATACATGTGCAGAAAACTAAGGGTAAAAATTTGGTCCTTTGGTTCCCTATTGCCGTTAAAATTAATTGCCACATAAAACTGCTGATTCCTACCAAATGAAGCTATACGATTTATCAACTCAAGGATAGAGCAAACTCACTAGTGGTTTAAATACATTACCTGAGTTATTACTAAATTTCGCACCAGTGACAGTTTTATGGATAATGTAGGTTTTATAAATTCATTAGTATGGGACTAACGTTCAAAGTAAACAAAGGCATTAAACAAACATCGCAATACTGGCTTTACACGCAAAATAGATCTCCCTTTCCCTCTCCAAAGCCACGCTGGGATATTCGCAGGAAAAATATGAAAGCTGCTCTGCTGTAACACTTCGGCAAGGGAAAACGTGGCCGTTCATTAGCACCCGAGTCAGCGAGGGCTGAGCTCAAACCTGTATTTCTTCCCTGCCACTGACCTAATGCATGAGCAGGTCACTCATCGTGCTTCTGATCCAGCCTCCCCAGGTTCTTAAATTGTTGAAGCATCATTTCTGTACCACAAAAGGAGGCTGGACCAGTCCACGGCATCTTTCCATTGATTTCTGGGGGCTTTAAATCAATGGCATTATGTTGTTTAATTAAAGGGATGCTGTCATTTGGTATTTACTCCATTTTAACCAAAGTTAAAACCAGTTTTGGGACCTACGCCTGGGTGAATCCCTCTGCCCCTTTCCTGTGGATTAAACGTTTTTCCTCCCAACTGATGTAGAAAATACCTGCCAAGCTGATGTGGGAGAAAGAGAAAAATTGCATCTATGCGACTCGCTGTCAAACCAAAGGAGACACTGAAAAAAAAGAGGAATAAACATTTTTCGGTCTTTCTTACAAAAAGAGATGTTAAAAACAATTTCAGAAGTACAAATTTTAAGCTGACACTGTTTCTTCTAAAAGAAACCTTATGATGGAAGTCGTTTTAACCTATACTTGCTGGAAGAAATGACTAACATTGCTATAAAAAAAAAAAAGAGAGATTGTAGGAAAAAATGCTGGTTTTCTCCACTTTTCCATTCTGTTTACCCTGTGCATTTATCACCAGCATGTGCAGAAGCAGTCTCACTCTTTCCCCTGTGCAAGCAGTGAGTTAGTCACACTTTCCCCTGTTGTGTAGCCCCTTTAGTCAGCAGCAGGGAAGTGATAAAGATGAAAAAAAACTAAACAAAAACCAGGAAAATGCAATTGTAAAAAAACACAGAAATTAGCAGGAGGTCCTTGTAGCCAAATGTAATATTCAAATCATTTTTGCTTGCTTTAATTTAGGAGATTGCAATCTGGAAAGGAGCTCCACGTTTCTCCAAGCAGCCTTTCCTCCGAAGGAAGCGCACGTAGGGTGGAGGAGAGGGAGGACAAGGATAGAGGAGAGGCAGCACATGGATGCGGGAGTGGAGCTATAGGATGCAAAGGTCCAAGACCTTCACTCCTGCAAGGTCTCTGAACCCCGACACCTCTTTACTGGCACGATGAGCCAGGGAAACCTCTCGCTCACTCCTCCTCCAGCTCCCCACATTCACGCTGGGAGAAGGAGGCAGGACAACAGGAACCATCGTACAACGCTTGGTGAAACCTCTCTACGCCTTAACTGGAAGATAACGTTATGATAATCTGCTTCACCAGACACGGCAAAACATTTGTTAGCTTTTGGAAATGGAGAGAGAAATTGCTACCAGAGAACAGTCTTTGTAAAAACCAGAGGAAGTCACAGCTTCCAGCCCTAGCGGTGCATTCACTGAGGCTCACCAGGTGTTAAATAATCAGCCTGCAGCAGAAACAGCCCAAGTTTTGTGACCAGTGTAATGTAATTATGCACCATTGCTTCCTTCTTGGGGGTCTACTTATTTAAAATGCATTAAAGAAATAAATCACTGTTGATTGTCCCGTCCCCCTTCCCTTTTAAGCTAGGCTAGGGCAATAAATCTGTAAAGACTGACTCCTGTTTTAAATAAAACCAACAAAAGCAGTTACAATGGGAGGCCCCCAAACTCTATTTCCAAAGTCACAGCCTCGCTTATTTTCCCTTAAATTATTTGCTACAATAGATACGTGGAGTGGCAAGGATACCAAATGATTCTAATATACGTTTACAAAATTATCATCCTAAACCATCTGGAACCACGGTGTTCTGGCAGCCGAATGGTTTTCCAGTCTTGAGACTTATCCTTGACTATAAAAAAAAAATGGATTGGTCACAGGCAGAGCAGGGGGAGCCTGCGCCTTCGCGTTTACTAGTCACAAATCTGCACTGACCTGCTTTCATCCAACATAGAGAAGACAAAATAGGATCCTGCCTCAAGGACTTTGAGGTCCAAGTCCCACAGATGCCCACTCTGCATGACCAGAACTGGCTCCACCACTGGAGAAAGGCTGCTGGTGGCAGCCAGGGCATCCATGGCATGTGGGACGAACGCCAGCAAGTTCAACCCAAATCCAGGGAGGAAAAGACTCATTTATAGGTGCTGTGAGCTGAACCCGTGAGCTTTATGACGGTTTCACCAACATTCCCGTGTGTGGGTGCACACATACACCCACAGTCATGCCTCTAAATGATGGGGTTGATGTTTCAAGGTGTCCAGGAGACACAAGTCCCACCACTTTGACCCAGGGCTGCCTGCACCATCCTCTTGTCCCCCAACTCAAGCATCCTGCTGGCTCCACAAAGGCAAATCATCACTGAATGGTATCACACTTCTACACAAAACCAACCCCAAGATACTCCCAACACAGACCCCAGCCAGCTGGAGTTTGGAAATGGTTCAACAAACGCTCAGATACAAATTCCCAATACGAACAGTCCTGACCTCCTTCTAGGAAAGCCCTAAGTCATCAGCAACATGATCTGGAATAAAAACACTTACATCAAACATGCTTGTACAGAAAAATGCTTCTCAGATACTTTTTTCCTGCTCTGGTGTCAGTCATCAACCTCTGGAAGTCTACTACCATCGACTGAATTTAGCTTGGCCAGGCACTTCCCTCAAATATTTCAAGAAAAAAAAACTGGCCAGCAAGAGGCTGAGCAATCTCATGCGAGCATTTCTGCCGCTGACACAAATCTTAATTCTCTAAGGATCGTCTCATATGCCAATGGGAAGCTCAGTAAGGGATGAGATGTTTAATCTAATCTGCTTTCAAAATAATTTTGTTGGCATCGATTGCGCTGAATTGTATCTATGGGAAAGAATTTAAAGAGCAAATACATACATACATGACCCAGACAAGTCAGTGCCTCTTACCATTACTGTGAGCCGATAACAACAAAGAACAACAACCTCGATATTAACGTTAGGTAAAATTACCTGCTCTCAGGAGCCAGCACACAGCTGTGTTTTTAAAAATTACTCCAACATATACAATATTTAGCATAATATCTCAAAAGCAGTCTGGATTTAAAATTTTTTTGCTCGACTCTACCCCTATTCCCCCAAAAAACAACCCCTAAAATTTCAGCTGTCTATAAACCCAGCTGTTTCCTGGCTTTTCTATGCAAATTGTTCTCCCTGGATTTTATTGTGTGCATGTGTATGTCTCTTAAAATGCACTCACGTTTGAATTAGGGGCCCTATTTCCATCAAAGGGAATTCTTGTAAAATAAGCTTCATTCTCACAGTATCTGACACGGAATTACGATCCCGTAACTCACGGGTGTTCTAGCGGCTCTGGATTAAACACGGCTCTGAAAAAGTCCCACAGGGAAAAGCACATGAAGGGACACGAAGAGTCACTCGAATGTAAACCTGCAAAGCGAGGAATTTCACAGCTCCCTGCCAACCAGCAAAGCACTTGCCGTGTGTCTGGGTGAGGACATGCCTCTTGCCTTACTTTGGAATTTTTACCTATCAGCATTAACTAAACACCGATTACATTATTGTGTAATTAGGTTCAATTAAAATTTAGCTTAAAGCAGGGAACGCTTCCTTTTCAATTCCAATCAAAACCATTTACTTAATTCTCAGTTTGATCTTGGCATCTCCCTCCAGCATGATGAATTTAAAACCATTACTGTATGACAGCAGGAAAACCAGAAAGGAAAAGTTACTGCGGTAGCTGCTCAGAAAGCTCACACCCCGTTACCAGAACACGATGGGATTGCTGCTGTCGCTTTTCACACACGTACTCCCCAGTTTCCCACCAGCTTTCTGGCTTCGTCATATCACACTGAACGCAAAAAAAGAAACTCAAATGGTAAAAAGTTGCTCAAGTTATTTTTTCCCCTGTTACGCGTCATTAAACTGCTTCAGCCGAATTCTGTCCCATCCACACCAGTGCTGGTTCCCGACCCTCCGTCCTCACTGACCTTTTGTTCAGAATTTGCTCGAGTTTTGTTTCCAACAGAAATGTACGCACATTGCACAGCAAACACCCGCAGAAACTCCCGAAACCCAGAAATGCCTGCAATTCTTGAAGATTCTTTTAAAAACCCAAAGATCCTTTAACCAGCCATGCCTGTTCAGCTCACCCTACAGAACAGCATCCACCATCACCCCTCTCGTTTGGAGAGCCAAGGCTGCGCTGTATTTCCAAATACATATAAACCCATATCATCAGCGACGAAATAATCTTATTTATCAAATTCCAGCCTTAGGCCAGAGTATTTTTATGGCCAAAGCAGAAACACCATTAGACTCATAACAACTGCTGCCCTAAGCACGCTGCGATGGTGCCAGCCTAAAGAGTTCCCTTCGTGGGGGCTGAAAATTTTATGCACAAGACTTTGCGATATCTGACCCAAATACTGCCTTTGACCGCAGAGACGAACCCATGTGATATTCGTGGGGTCGCAAACGTGCGGACACCATCCGAGAGCAGAGCCTGCCCCGCGCTGTTTAGTAACTAAATGATAGTCCGTGGTAATAAAATATTTATTACGCTCTGCACAATGCTGCAATTGAATGGATGTGCTTCCTCCCCTATCCATCAGAGCACACTGAAAGCCCTCTTTAACTTCTGCTCGAGAAGTCTCAAATTACACAGCTTTATTTTTCTTATGGATTTTCCTAGAGGATTGGGTATCTGCAAGGAACCACTTGGCAGTTCAGGCGGTTTACCCAGAACTGCAGAGCGTTGTTTACTTTTTCCTCCCTGTTGCCTTAATTTCTCTGGAAAGATGTCCCTGGCAAGAGCGTCCAGACTCAATTTCCTAAATACAAACACAAACCCACAAAATGCACTGAACGGAGCAGAAAAGCCGCATCACAGTTACCCAGCGCCGTACCAGTCTCCAAAAGAATCCATCATGCGGTGGGAGAGGAAAATAACAAAAGCCCTGTTTATTATGAGCGCTTAATCCTGCTGCCCAACGCAGCCCACCGACACCCTCCTCCCCGTCCCCGTGCCGCGGCGATATTCCCATTCCAGTGCTCTCAGAAACAACTCAATAAACTGGGAACCCTCTTGAAAACACCCACGATTCCTGCCGCCACCTGTAAGGCAAGAAAGAGGAGGCACCAGCAGGATCGGTGGTTTGGATCCCCGCGAGTTGGCAAGGGGGATGCAAAGGGATGCTCATCACAGAGCTCGGTGTCCTTTGAGTCGGGGACCTCGCAGAAAACCGACAGAGGGTGGAGGGGGTTGCTGGGAGGCGAAGGATCACACCCCTGCCCTCCCTCGGTGGGTCTGTTGCTGTTGGCACCGAAACAGAGAGACCTGCGGGGGATGCGAGGAATTGAAATGGAAAAACCAGGAAATAAAACGTAAAAAGTGTATTGTGAGCAAGTGATTGAAGGAAGTAGCAGAGCCCTTAACAAATTGGTTATTTGTCTGGTTAGCTGATGCAGAAGTGGAACAGGAAATTAATTCAATATGCTGTAGACTTACATTCCACTATTATTTTCCAGGATTTTTCATCCCTTTTTATTTTTTCCCCATACATACGTGTATATATATGTCTGTGTGTATATATATAAAAACCAAAAAGCAAAGTACTTCTGGGCAAGCTGGTAATTGAAGCTTATGAGATTCCAATTAAAAAGATCTAATCATTATTAGAGCCAGACTACAGACAGGCTTGGAAATGAAAGAATAAAACAAGACCAGTTAAAGAGAAAAAACCCTCTTCAGAAATCCTTTGGCTGCCAGGAGTTCTTGATGTGGTAGAAAAAAATATCCCAAACGAATAGATAATACTGTTATACTCACATAAACCCATACAAACAAGTTTCCACTCTCCGTGTTTTACAGGGTATGGCGGCTTGCCAGTAATTTTGCTTTAAATATCAGAATGAACATCAAACCCAACTTTCTAGATATAATCATGGCATCACTATGCTGCACGACGACTTTTTAAAACACTTTGGGCTGGCCTTACAAAGCTCCAGTGACCTCCAGAACTATAGAAACCGTACGTACAGTTGGGAGGAAATAAAATTGGCAATTCGCAATGAAGAACTAAACCAATCCAGCGTTTTTCAGAGGTACTGCCTGCAGCGAGCGCTTCTGCAATGACACCGGCACACAGCATTGTGTTTAGAGAAGGAAGGAAAAACCACTCCGATAATGTCCATAAATGAAATGTCCGCTGCCGAGACAGCACTAATGGTACCGGGGGTGCCAGGGAATTGAAGCGGAATGGAAAGAGATTTCTAGTTACCAGGAAAGCCAAGTTCTTCTAAGCATGGAGGGGAACGTCGCTCTCCCTCTACGTGGTCACATCACACGAGCGGGCAGGAGGAAGATGGCAAAAGGCAGAAAAGAAAGAGAAAAGGGAAAGCAGCCGGAGAAGAAAATAGGAGGAAAAATGAGAAGCTGGAGTAGAGCTGATAGCCGAGCGGATGGAGTAAGAAAAGCCAGAGAAAGACAGACAAAGCAGAGGAGGCACCCCCATCACACCTACCGCTGACTCACACATTTCGGGTTACTTTCATTATTTCTTTGTATTCCGGCAGCATCTGGCATCTGCCGCTGAGATCAGAGCCATGTTGTGCCAAGCGTGAATCAAGACCTTTCTGCTCATGAGCTGAAAATCCAAATAGACAAAAGGGGAATACAGAGTGAGGAACCTCACCGGTCCTGCCTGGAGAGGCCAGGAGCCACAGCACCAACAAAACCTGTCCACTTTGCACCCAACCACCGCCTTGGTCATGTGGGGAAGACGCAGAGCACGTCTATTTTCTTCTATAGCAAGAGCTGATTCCTCAAGTAGTTTTTAAAAGCTCTGAGGATTCATCTGCCCCTCTGCAGGGATGGGTCAGGTGTTTGGCTCCGTCAGGCACCATCTCTGCATTTGTTGCTGTAAGAAACCCGTCGCCAAGAGCTCAGTTATTACTCCATGGTCCACGGAACAGATCTGCTGTGAACCTATAGAAAAGCTGTACAGAACCTATAGAAAATTGCAAGAAATGTGACTGAAGGGCACAGCCCAAAACAGGCTCCAGCTACAGCCCACTTACTGCTGCCATTGGGAACTGAGGTTCTTCCAAGCATCCCGGTGTGCGGCCGTGCGGGTCCGCAGACGACATTTAAGCTCATTCCACACCCATGAGGCTATAATAATCCTGGGGCTGAGGCTCCTGGGCTCGCCCTCGGACTGCCTGGCACCCTCCGGGCTCTGCAGTTTCAATTAACTTGTGGCTATAAAAAAGTGAGGAGAGCATTCCTCTTGCATTGTACCACGGAGCTCTGCAGAACTAATTATTTTGTAAATAGAGCTCTAAATCATTAACAAAAAATGTTGATTATAGCATCTACAATCATTATTTGGCCCATTACTTAAAAAGCTGGATGCAATAAATAGGATGGGGAAGAGCTGGTATTACACTTCCAGAACTCAGGAATATGGGATGTCAGAAAACGAGCGCTGCCTGTAACGGTCACACTTGGACTCTACGAGTACTTTGTAATCAGGCCAATACAGTAAGTCCCTCACCCCCAAGCACTTCAAAAACCCACCAGCAGGATGAAAAGAATGAAAATACTGTGGTATTTTCTCCTTTTTGACTTTTCTTCCTATTCTTTGGAACATTCATAAACTTCCATTTTCACATTTCTCCACTAGATCTCTCAGATAAATATTTTAACTAAGTCAAAACACCACAACTTGAAATGGTGATGACTTTTCTTTATTTACTTTCTTCCACGCTGGCTGCCGGCTCTGGGAGTTTTTCTTCCAAAAGGCAGCTGTGGCCAAATGCACAGTAAGTGTCCCATGCTTCCCACCACTCTCCCTCCTGCGGGCACACACGAGTCCCACCACCACCTCCATCTCCAGAAGAAGCATTTACAGCATGGTACCATTTGCACGTGGCCTCCTCCATGCCATCTCCAGGGGCACCACAGCGCAAAGTCAGCCTTGGAAGGCATCTTCCAACAAGAACCTCTTTGCGTTGCTCCTACGACAGCCGAGCAGAGCTCTGTTGCTGCGATTTTGATGCTGTCAGAACCCAGTACCCAGATGCTTGTCCTCCATCCTGGAAAAATTCGTGCACCTCTCCGGTTTTGGGCAGGAACTTTGATCTCAAGCCTATCTGGAGTGACCATGTGCTGAAGCAACCGGCCGTTGGGAGCTGTCCCCTCGCTGGCAGACGATGACACGGGCAGTTTATCCCTGGCTCCGGGCTAGCTGCTGCAGCACGCAGATGTGCTCTACCAAGGCCAAAAAGGATAATTCCAACCGCCAGCATAAAGACATCGAGTTTACGGCTAAAATATCACCAAGGGGCCACTTCCCCAAGTCAAATGGCCCAAGGAACCCAGGGCTGGATGGGACCTCCCCGACCAGCTCCTTTGGGCCACGATGTTTGAGCAACTTTGCTCTTCAGTTTTCTTTTAAACTTTAAGCTTTAAATTCAACCCAAATCCATCGATGTGGTGGGGAGCAGGCAGGGCGTCCCGGCTCTGCGGAGGCATTGAGAACACCCCTCTCTGACGATTGCCCCCTGCCTGACACATGCATTTTTTCTTTGTGACTTGCCCCGTGCTGGTTGCTAACCGACATCCTTTTAGCAAACATTTCTCGTTTGCCTTTGCACCTCAATTATTTCTTCCTCTCAGAGCTTTTCTCCAGCCTCGCATCCTCGCCATGGCCACGTTATCCCTTCCCTTCTTGCCTGATCAGGGGTTCTGTGCTGGCTCCTCTCCAACTCTGCTCTTCAATGCAATCAATTCACTTAAGAGCCTGGCAAGCTCGGGTTTTGTGGTTTGTTTTTTATTTTTTTTTCCATGTCTGTTTTACATAGTTTCAATGCAATGAGAAAAAAAAAAAAAAAAGGATGACATTTTTTTCCAGTATGAAGAATAAAAATCTTATGTTGCGGCAGCTTAGCTTGCCCATAAACAGGGCACTTTTGAAAAATAATGAATACAATAGCTGGTATGGTAAAACAGTGCATGACGGAGATGTGTGGAAAGAAGAGAGAATGGAAGTGCAGCCACCTCACCTGCCTCTGAAGAAAGATGCCAAATGAGCCCAAACGAAGTCGAAAGAGCTTCTCTGACCTCTCTGCATTTTGATACAGAATTGCAAAAGAATTACATCTCCTACTTCTGTTTTTAAACCTTTATCCTCACTATGGGAAAAAAAAAAAGGGGAAAAAACACAGTAAATGGAGTACAACGTAGAAACAGGAGCAGGCAGTGCTTTCATTTGCAGGCTGGACATACTGGTCATCTCCAGGGATGCACGCCCCAAGCAAACCAAAAAAAGAGACTCTGCTCATCAGACCATTTCATAATGACCACATCTCCTTGCAATCGTCAAGCTTAGAGAGACTCATCTCTGGTCTACCGCTGCGACGAGATGGGCCATGCCCATGTGTCCTGCAAGGTCCCTGCGGCCAAGCTGGCCACCACAACCCCCTGCCCCGTTGCCACTGGTCCCGAGCTGTGAGTCAGCTCCCCCTGAAGCAGAACTTCTCTTCCTACCGCTGGCATAGCCATTAGAAAGGTTTTTTTTCCTGCGGTTAGTTTATATGCTCCAGCTCATTAACATCTCCTTAATACCAGAACTTGAGGCTAATTAGGCATGGCAATCCTGAGGAACATATTCTCCGTTCATCTTCCCAAAGCAGGATGCTCCTTGGTGGCCCAGCTGTAGCTCCACATGCTACCATGAGGGTATCACCCTGGAAATAAAAATACTACAGGATCCCACACATTACACAGCAGGGGTCCTGTACTTGTTAGTTGATGGCACAGTTTACAGGCTGTTTTGCTTAAAAATTGGAAGCATCTCTGCCATCAAGGCAGATTCCTGCTCAGCAGCCTCGGGGAATTTCCCCAGTAGTTATCGATACACCAGGGTTTTCATAATAAAAGCTACTGACTCGAGAATGAAGGGGCAAAGTGGTTAGAAAACTTAGGAGACTTAAATAAAAAGAGTTTGACAGAGCAAAGCTAGTGGGAATTTTCTCACCATGGCTACAAATGCATGGAGCAAACAGGCTGTGGGGTCTGAAACACGCTGCGTGCACATGAATTGCTCCTAGGACTGACACCAACCACTTCTCTAAGCANGAGCAAACAGGCTGTGGGGTCTGAGGCACGCTGCGTGCACACGAATTACTCCTAGGAGCAGGCTGTCCATCTATACATCACCTACAAGTAACACCCACCACAGCAACTGGTACCCCAGGAACACCAGAAGATGAACAATGGGAGCCATGACCAACACCAACCACTTCTCTAAGCGCAGGAGCTGATGAAAGTTGGTTTCCTGCGGGGCTTCTGAACCACACAGAGGCTGACCAAAGCTTGTCCAGAACTGGGACATTTTAGAGCCACCTTTGCCCACTGGATGCCTACGTCGTAGATTTTCCTTCAGTGCAAACATTTCTGTGGTTGCTTTCTTCTGCTTGTTTTCAAAGATGATCACCTCCGACGCCTCTACCCTGAGTCTGCTTAAAAAACCTTCAAGGGTTCACAAGTTGCTAAGGAAGGAGGCACCGGCTAAATGTCTCTGGTCACCATTTCAAATTCCCATAGCCTTAATTTCAACATCTGCTTTTTATAATGAAAGGTGGAGACACTTAAAAAGCATCTTCTAAATAACTACACCAAAAGGTACATACAGATACCCCACAAATACACACCTAACACATCTCTTCGCCAGAAAACAGGGACCTCTGAGGAATTAAAATATGACTTCATGCCTTCCTGCTCTTGAAAAAATGTTGCAGCATCTTTATTGACGATGGGAAGAGCAAATGGAGGAGCTGTGGCCATGGGCGAGGCTGCAGCATGCCACCACGAGAGGGGAGCAACAGAAGTGATGGAAGAGCAGCATCTCCCTCTGAATCACCTGCGGCAATTCTTCTGTTGTGGATTTTTTTTCCTCCTCCTTTTCAAATCCTTCCTCTGAGAACTGAGTGAGGCTCAACACTGGAAACATGAGCCAAACCCACTGCTCAAGGCAGCAGAGACCTGCCTTCAGCTGCCCTCCCGCTTTCATTTTTGGAACAGATTCATTTCCAAAAGCTCCTACAAACCTGGCGGTATTGGTCCAGAGATTACAAGATGGAAATGTGAAAAATTCCTGGACAGAGATGAAGTGTCCACCAAACCCCCTACTTTCAAGGCGGCTTAAATGCAAACTTGCCCTCGCTGAACGCCTCGACATCAAAATATTCCTCCCCTCTTCCTCCGGAGCCCTTTCACATCACAGCTCCGGCCAACTGTAAAACTTCATGTGGGGAAAACGCGCCCAAAACTCCAGGAGAAAAAAACAAAACAAGGCATTTCAATCTGGGCCAGCTCCATCCAAACTGGAATTTTGTTTGTTTTGAACTGACCAAGCTGCTGCCGCGTTGGAGTCCAGCGAGGCATTAACCGGCTTTACTAAGCAAGCCATGCATCCAGCTCCTGGGCACAAAAGCATTGGGCTTGGCACCGAAATTAAGGCTGGGGCTCGGAAGCTTGGCTCTGTGCATGTACCATGAGCCCCGGCGTGGGTCCCCACACCTCCGCAGGCTCGCCAGCCTGCTCCCGAGGAGAACCAGCGCTTCCGAAGGAGCAGAAAACAAAGCAGACTGTCATCTGCAGAGGTGCCAGGGTTTTGTTTACCTCCGAGCGAACCTGGCAGCGCGGCCGAGCGTCGTTACTTCTGCGCTCCGCGTTTCGGTGTATGATCCTTGGCAGAGCTGTATGCTTAGCGTGCGAGCTATGAAAAATATAGCGTGAATTTTGCAGCAATCCGGGGTTAATATTAATTAGGCTGTGCTCGAGGAGTAGCTGCGCGAGCGACACAGTTTTGTTCCTGTGCTCTCGCAGGGGATTAGCTGTTGGCAGAGCGGCGATGCCGGCAGGAGACTCCACCATCCGAGCTGTTTCTTGGCACCGGGATGGTTTGGCTGGAGTTGCTTCTGACTCTTTGGAGGAGGAGGGTTTGGTTTTTTTTAAACATTTCTGAATCTTTGCAATAGCCTCGGCAATGCCCAGCAACCCTGGTCCCCCAAGAGCCCTCCACCAGCTCACCTGCCATGCACAAAGCACAAAGCAGCTTCGTGGTGGTGGCCCACCCAACACCCAAGGGGATGGGGACCCTTCTTTGTGCCTTCTGGCCACATCTGCCCCCACCGGACCACACCGCAGCAAAGAGGTGACACGTGTACCCAGGTCACAAGGCATGACCTACCTGGGGTAACTCTCACCCTTGCTCCATCACTCGTGTCCCAAACGAAGCCCTCCAGTGCACCAGACAGCTCTGCTTCTACAGGTTCTACACAGATTAGATGACTTTAATTAATCCTGTACTGATTAAGGCTCAGATGTAATTATATAGCCAGCGCATCAGCATCTGCCCTCTCTTTGATGACTCACAGACATCCCCCACTCACGCCGCTGATGTACTGGGGTCGTGGCAGAAAACAAGCCCCAACTGCTCTGTTACAGGGGATGCTGCTCCACGTCTTAAATCTTTGCAACTACCTAAAAAAACCCCAACAAAACAGACAATTTTCTAAAACATATATGCCAAATGCAGCTACCAAAGCCGCCTCTGCAGAGGAAGCCACCTTCGATGGAGCACACCCCGTGGGCACACAGGACCGCTTGCTGCCTCAAATCATACTCAGATTTGGGGCAGTGTTACCAGGGCTTCAAACCGAGCAGGTGTTTCTCTCCATCTTCACTTCCTACGATATTGTGCTGTGCCAGTATCGCACCAGTGAACTCGCAGTGACCCTGTCAAATAAATATTATTCCCGAGGTAACACTGTTTTAAATATATCCATTTAGCAGCCTTATTTGAAAACACTGGACAAATTAAATGAGTGTAAAATTTGATTTTCCAGTATTTTGTATTCAGATAAACTCCTACAGCACCCTCTTCCATGGCAGCCAGCCCGTATTTCCAAGTAACTAAAATTTTATAAAGCCGACTTTGCTTTTCAGTATCGATGCATTCATCATCCCTTCCAGTTCAATAACTCTTTTCGAGTTCAAAGGAAAAAGTGTGAGGAAGAAGAATGTGTCTCCAACATACTCCCCTCCAAAAAAGCCGCATCCTAACCATCCCGTGCAGCCTTCCGTGCTCTTCCCACATACCACATCCCCAACCTGGGATCTCCCACCGGCTTCCCTACCACCTGCACCGAGACCGGGCTGTAAGAAGCATTTCTGCCCAACGAAAGGAAACGGTGAAGCTGGTGAAAACACTCCTGCGTGAAGCCCTGCGCTCCAGAAGAAGTCACGTTAATTGAACGTGACTTCAAAACATTCCAGATTCTCAGCAAGGAGTTGGGAGCGGAGGAGAACACGCTGTGACGGACCGTATTTCTAACACGGTATGAAACGCAGTTTCAGTACATGCTGCCAAAAAGTGTCAAACGGGCTAAAATATGCTTGTCGATAGACAGGCAGACGATGCTTGTGATGGCAGGAGGAGGGAACGGGTTGGCCGCGGCCATGGCCAGGGCAAGTCCGACCCCACGGCAGCACAGGGGCTGCCCGACGGCCCCGGCGTTTCGGCAAGCACTGGGGAAGAAATGTCACCTTGCCGTGCGCCCAGTGCATGCCTCTGGTTTTACTGGATTTTCTTTGCTCTCATATTTTGAGAAAGGTGAAATACGTCAAGCATTAGTTTACAAAACCTCTCCAACGAATCCTCCTACTCACATGATCTTTCGCACCACTCCACACCTTTTCAGCAACGCTGAAGTGACACTACTAGCTTCGACCACGTCAGCTGCCACCTCTTCGAATTCAGGGGTTCCTGTGGCACCAAGGCGAGGAGGACCTCTGCACAGGACACCACGGACCCCCGTGTAAGAACATTATCATATTTTCCGTATTTTCTCACCCGTTCTTCCTACAGCCTAACGTCTTGTTTGATCTTTTGTGACCGTGGCTGCACACTGAGCAGATGTCTTTATCGAGCTGCCCGCGGTGACCCTCGGGTCTTTTTCTCCAGTGGTTACAGTTCATTTCAAGCGCAGCAACGTGTACGAGGAGCTTGGACTGCTCCTTCCTGGGTGACTTTTATCTGCCCCCACCATCCTCCTTTGCTTAACTTCAGCTCCGCCACCTTCTTCACAGGGCTGCCAACCACCAGCAACCCCGTCTCGTCTCCTGCTGCCTCTAACTCTGCCTCTTTTTTCCGGGTTATTAATGAAAATATTCAGACATCATGATGCAGACACTTAGGGCAGTCCAGCATCAACTTTTTTCCATGAAAAGAGGCTGCTGCTTTCCTTGTTTTCTGTTCTAATCCAGAGCAAGCTTTTTTACCCTGCAACCCTTGCTCGAACAAGAGGCTCTTTGAAAGTCACAAGCTGTGTGAGCTGGTTCTCTGAGCTCTACCGCTCTGCTGATGTACTGTTTAAAAAAAAAAAAACAAAACAGATCTGTGATTTTTCTGCTTTTCTCTTATCACATCCTTCTCATGTAGGTACCTTTAACTGTGTTTTTTTCAGAAGAGCTGGGGGGTCGCACTGGTCCCGCTGCAGCCTCTCCGGCGCGCTGCTCCCCCATACCCATCACTCCCCATCGGCGTGCACCCACCGCCCGCATCCCGTGTGCTCATCTCCGACACCACCACCTGAAAGAAGCTGATCTGGTCTAGATACTAACTGGGTCTAGCCTGTGGAAAACGCTGATGCAGAAATTGCACGTCTTCTCTCCTCCATCTCCAGCCTCATTAATAGCTGCTTGCAACCCCCAGAAGTCCATCCGAGCGGACAGCCTCTCCCTACAGCTTTGCTGCTCATGGGTCTCCCTTTCTCTCTTATTTTCCTCTCTTTTCTCTCCTTTTCTTCTTCTTTTTGTCTCTTCTCCTCTTGTTCCTTTTCTCCTCTCCTCCCCTCTTCCCTTCTCTTTTCCCCATATCTTCCTACAAACCCTCTTCCATCTCACTTTTCACAGGTTTTACCAGCCCAACCCCCCGACTTCCCCTGGGCCATTTTCCATTTTTTGGAGACTTTAACCAATTTTCAGCTGCTCTTACCTCCCTCACGAGTAGCACCAGCCCACTCTCCCCAGCACCTCCCAGCCCATCCTATTTTGGCCGGCAAAGCAACAACAAAGTCCAGCGAGAGCTGGAAACGCCCTGACGTTAAGATCTACTTAATAAGTTGTCAGCCAGGTCCCGCGTATCTATTCTTGCGGGCATAAAGATCTCTGTCAGCAGTCAAAACACAGATTTACACTCCCAGCACAATTCCTAGCAGCATTTAAAGATTTTTAACGACCATCCCTTTGTCCCAGGGAGTTAAGCGCTGATCGAATGTCACAACGTGACACATGAATGCACAACACAAGGGAGGTTTGACAGGCAGCAACATTGTAATATGATAATTCCTCTTTGTCCCTTAATCGCCTCTGTTTTTTTTTTTTGCAGGCTTGATTCACTTACCAACATGTGATCAATCACTGCCTTTTTCACCGAGATAATTTTTCGCCCTCTATCTAAATGGCTCCTGTCAAAGGGAATCCAGCACTAAATTAAAGCTGATATGCTTGTCTCTGCCCTTTTGTTTGTTGACTTCTTCTCGCACACAATTGATTTTAAATAGATTTTTTTTTTAATAGGTTCCATCACCATTTAAGTATATGTATTTTTAAAAACCTGGCCCTTTGAATAATTTGATTAGTTAATACATTGGATACGTACACATTTAAAAACAGTCTCACGCATCTAATTTAACTGAGAGGAATAAACACAAGAGTACACCCTGGCAAGCGTATCTCGTCCCCACTAGACACAGAGTAAGTTGCCTGTTTAGATCTTCCCACGTGCTCTGGTTAAAACTGGAAGACGACAGTCAAGTCTAAAGATTTGTGAATGTAAAAAGAGGACGGCGTAATTTAACATGAAAGGAAGCAAGGCAAAGATCGCTTGTTCCGAGTCTGTAAGAAATCAGGATTTAGCTGAAGACTGACACGGAACTTTTCAGACACATCTCAC
>VZTO01007823.1:11477-32907 GCA_013400615.1 Syrrhaptes paradoxus | reverse complement strand
AGACAGGGGCAACAACAGAGGATTCGGACTTTACAGAAAATAACTGATTCCATCTAAATTTGATGACTTTTTACTTCTCAGGGGAGTCGTATCCCTTCTGGTGCTCTTGTCAATGACAGCACAGGCGAACTGTCGATCTATTGACTTTGAAGCAACAAGACAAAGTTTGGTTAGACAAGATTCATTTAACATTTTACTTCTTAACGTGTCAGCAGGGTGTTCATGATTCACTGCGTGATACCACAGCCTCTCAGGACTGTGCAGGGAGTATGTCCCACCCTGCGCGTGTTAGTCTGAGACTGCTAATTGCCCTGACCCGGCTCAGGTAGGGCCCCCACCCACACACCCTCCGCCCCTTGCTGCAGGAGCTGCTTTGAAGCTGAGGCCATTTGTTTTGGTCCTTGTTTGAGCTGCACGATGGGTTTGGGCTTGTAGCTCTTGACATCCTGGCTGTGGACCTGCTGTGTGACTGTGGACTTCCCTGAGGATTTGGATTGTGGTTGTTCCTGGTCAGTGCCACCAGACCTGCTCTGCTGCTCTCGTTTGGGTCCCATGGAGCCCCGCTGCTTGTGGTGAGCTCTCTGCCCCTGCCTGCCTTACTGTCACCTTTGGCATCTGGCTTGCTGTGGTAGCATGCCACTTTTCTGGCTGCTCCCTGATTTGCTCAGGTGTTTTGGGCCCCGAGTTCTTGTCCTGATTTCGGCTGGGACAGGGTTTACTTTCTTCACGGTCACTAGTGAGAGGCTGTGTTGGGGTTTGTGCTGAGGAGAAGCTGATCACACACTGATGGGCAGAGCTGCTGCCAGGACACTCAAGGACTTTCCAGCTTCTCTGCTGTGCCCGTGTCTGCAGGGGCAGGAGGAGCTGGGAGGGAGCACAGCCCCAGGGACCAGCCCAGGATTCGACCCTAGGTTTGGGATTGAGACCCAAACTGTCCGGTTACATATTCCATATCATGCACAGCGTGGCCAGTATAGAGATGAGGATCTGTCTGGAAGTATTCTCCCTCTCCGGGTCATCTCTCTCCAAGTTGCCCCTCTCTCAGAGTCATCTCGGACACTCAGTCAGCTCTCGGTCTTTCAGACACTTGGGCTCTTATCTCTTCTCTGGGATTGTGGTTTTGGGACTCTCCCTGCTCCAGGATCATTAGCCAGGAATGAGCTGAGCCTTGGTCATCGAGTGGTGAGCAGTGTCACTGTGTGTCACTCATTTGTATATAGTACTATTATCATGATTATGCAATATTATTGTAGTTTAGTTATTATATTGTTCATATCTCAACCCACAAGGTTTTTTTTCCCCCTTTACCCCTTTAATTCTCTCCCCCATCCCTGGGAAGATGGGGGCGAGTCAGCGGTTGTTATGGTGTTTTGCTGCTCAGCAGAGGTAACACTAACCTAACGCTGGTCTAACCCCAGCTCAAGTTCCCTGTTAGTGGGTGAACAATCCAACACTTGGGGAACTCTGCTTCAGAATGTAGGGTTCTGTAGCCCCTTCTGTGGGGATTAGGATGGGTACAAAGCCTTGGCCTTAAATGCAGCTCTTTAAATGCGATGGGTGGAGGCCCCAGATGAGTCTGGTCAGGGCACTCAGAGCTTCTTGGTGGATTTTAGACCCTGACATCATGTTTGGCGGGATCTCTTGGCAGCCTTTAAATCCATGCAGGATGTAGCATGAGTAATGAAGCAAGCTATAATTTTGCCCTAAATTAAGTCCCTCCTTCCTGTTTTCAAAGAGTGCATCCACAGGAGGTGGTGTGGACAGTCTGTCGGTTCTTTATGAAATGTTGAAGGCCATAAGCTACAGGTGGGATTTGACTTAATTACTGTAATGCTAGCAGCAGGAAATTCTCATGATGGATCCTGTCTCTTAGGATAAACTCACATTAATTTACGCTGAGGGGAGTGGGGATCTGCTCATTTCCCAAGAACAGCGTTAGGTTAAACCTCTAAGACCTGGGGACTCGCAGGAACATACCTTATCTATGATTCTATGATCGCCCTGCAGAGTGTATTTCTCCCCAGTGTGCCCCCCGGTTACAACAGATGCAGGATGACTAATTCCTAGATGTCAGAACAGGCAGAATCCATGCCCGAGGCCTTTTTTGTTCCCAAAAACAAGGCCTGGCCTTACAAAACACTTGCTTGGAGTCTGCTGTGAACCCGTGACAAGAAGCCGCGGCCCCGGCTGTGGAGGGGTAGGGTGTCAGTGGAGATTGGTGGAGGCTCCTCAGGAAGGTGCTGCAAATATTGAGAGAGGTACAGGTGAGATCCTCTTGGGATTGTCAGCTATTTCCTTTCCTCAGGCTCCTGAGGTTGATTGCAGCGTAGCGGAACTGTCTCCCTTCTGTCCTGTGTTAGTTCCCAGGAGCCCCATCGGCAGGTGTTACAGCACCTGGCTCTTCCTCAATAACATTTTTAACAGAACGAGCAAAAAGTGTGTCCAGCAGCCCTCCAGCTCGACCTGTCGTTCTGGGACAGGCGCAGCTGGGTGTTGCCACGACCAAAGGCAAGAGAGATGGCTCCCAGAGCTCAGCCAGGAGACTGCCCGTCGCTGTTACTCCTTCAGCGACAGCTCAGCTCTCTGGGCACCTTTATGGAAAATGAACAAGACGGAGGCGATTCCCCATGGAGTGGGACGTAGACAGAGTCCGGCACAAGAGCCAAGGGACCCAGAGAGATACAGGATCAGGGCACAGCCCTGCAGGCATTGTAAAGCTGAGATGACCCAGCAGTGGCTGTTCCAGCACTTCTTCAAACCTGTGTCACCTCTTCCCGAGAAGGATAGTTTGTTAGAAGATGATTTCTGGCAAGCCTGTCCAAGGAAAAGGGTCTAGCTCCGCAGCTGAGTTCTTAAATTCCTGTTCACCCAAAGCTCCTTGCTGTACAACTTGCTTTCATGGGAATCTTGCTGCAACTTTGTCTTGAAGCACTGGTTGGATTTGTATGAAACCATCCCAACTGAAGATTATTTTCAATAAAGAATGTATTTAAACCTTCTGGCTTGTGTCTAGAAGTGTGTAACTTGGATTTAACAGCAAATTTATAGGATGGCCTTGGTAGGCAGGAGCCAGAGCCTGCCTGCTATCACCAGAGTGATTATTTCACCCGATTATTTTAAGGAAATAATCACTCAAATTGAGTATTTTTGCTGGAGTGAGATCTTTTCTGCTGGCTGCCTCTTTGTAATGGTGAGTGGGCGACTAGAAATTTATAGTAGGGGAAAAAACCATGACCAAGAGTCAACTGGTAGAGCTCTTCGTCCGCAGTGAGAGCTGGGATGACATTCAGTTTACTCTGTTTTCCTCTCTGGAGAATGTGTAAAAGGACACCGAGGAGCTTTGTGGGGAAAGCTTTGAAAACAACTCTCCCTTACTGGTTTGAATGCGTCAGCGGAAAATATTTTTTTGGAGGTGAAATCAGCCTCCTATCTGTTGGTTGCCTTGAAAGCACTGATAAACGTGAGAACGTAGTCGCATGGAATAGAGATATATTTTATCTGAAAAAAAAAGCTTTTCTTAACAAGTTCTGTATAAATTCACCTTTGCCAGGCTGAGCTGAACTTCCCTTCCAACATGAAGCTGATTTTGATCTTCAGTGCCCTCTTCGGGGCTTCCTTGTGCCTGGAAACCTTTGTTGGGTGAGTTATGCTTTTATTTAAGGCAGGATTTTCCAACTGTTGTTTTTCACGATCTTAACTTTACAAAACCTGCTTGGGGCACTTTCTTTGATTGTTATGACTGACCTGTCTTGTGGTTGTGGTACTCTGGTATTTGAAGGAACCCCTCTCTGGTTTCATTTGGGTTTTCTCAGGAGAAGGGCCTAGCTGCAGAGTTGAGCTCCTAAATTTACGTTCACCCAAGGCTTTGTTTTGGCTTTGGCTGTGCCTGGGGAGCAGACCCGAGCCTTGATCTGGAGCTGAACCTCGCCACAAAGCTCAAGCGTTCAGCTTGACGGATCTGGTCTGACACAAAGCAGAGTTGAAATACCAGAACCTGGCCTCAGATCGGAAAGATGATTAGTCTCTCTTTGTTTTTGAGGTTTCTTTTCTCTTTAAATGCTTAATCCTCTTTAGAACATTTCTAAGCAATTTGAATCTTTATTTCTGACCATTTTCTGTACATTGCATTGCAGAATTATCTCCTTCTGGTGTATTCCTCACAGTCTTACTGACTGTGTAAGAACCTTAACAGAAGATGATTAAAAACCATAATAGATACTTCCTGAGGTGTAGTGAGCACTAGATTCCAGTGAGTAAATCTGTATTTGAAGATGTAAAGATTAAGAATAAGAAATAATACACATAATTTACTAAAACACTAGGATTTGTACATTTGTAAACTGTTTTGATCATCTAATCTAGGCTCTGGCATAACACCCTCTGGATTCTCGTGAATTCATTCCTCAGTCACATCCAGTATCATGGTTAATGACCCTCATCACTTCACAGAAGAATCCAAGCCAGAAACAAATCTTATGGTGGTGGAGAATCCAACAATAAGTTATTAATGTGGCAAAGTGCCTTCAGTGTTGATTTAACTTGGTCCCTCAGAAGAATCTTACACCTCAACTGGCCAGACTGGGGAACCTGGTGTTAGTGTCTCTTCTCAGCAGCTGATGCCGCACCACTAAATAAACACACACATAACTGAGCTCGTATGCCAAGTCCCTTGTTTACCTTGTTGTAAGATGTGTTTTGCCAATTCTGCAGTTATTCATGTCGATTTTTTTCAGTTCTGCTTGCAGTGGTGCCAGCAGAGCAGCTCGGCCAGGTCAGGGTATGGAATTCCTTGGACTTTTCTTCTCTCTCCAACCGTAGCCAAAGGCAGATGCGTAGGGAAGAGAATGAAGACAAACACACGCTGTAACCACCAAATGCCATTTGCAAATGCAGCATTAATGCTCGGCTCACTTGCAGTAAACCCCAGGCTACACAGCGAAGGAGCACATCGGTGCTTTTGCCTATGGCATTGACCCCGGGCTGTACTTCCAGCTGATTATTCATCGTGGCTTCCAGGTTTCCTTCAGAATCCCCCCCTGGTTCTCCAGAATAGGAGCCACTGTCCCCCAGCTGTTGCATTCCCTTGTTGTTCATAGATCCTTTTGTCATTTCATAAAAGCGTTGGGTGGAAGGGGCCTCCAGAAGTTTTCAGTCCACCCTCCTGCTCAAAGCAAGGCATGGAGCTATTTCCTCTTATTGTCATCATCTACCCCATCAAGAAGAGTTTGTAATTTTTTTTTTGAACTCCTCTCCAAGGAGTTATAGGCTGCGATTAGATCAGCCTGAACAAGCCCGGGCGCATCAACCTCTCCTCCTGGTGCTGTTTGCTTGTACCTGTTTTTCCAAGCAGCCTGGAACACGATGGAATTGAATGGGATATGTGTTTTTAGTGATGTAAAAACCACGCTGAGACTGTGCGCTGTGATCACTGTGCGCTGTACAATGCAGTCTGTGTTAGTCGCTGAGGTTACCTCTATAACCGGTGGAGTGAGGAACTTGCAGATGATTCATTTCACCCGGAATGGTGCAAGCTGCCCTCTGATGCTATCAGCTTCTGACAGCACAAGGAAGTTTGTCAGCTGTCTTTGACTAAATTGAAGAAATAAACCCCGTATGTAGTGTTTGGTTTTGCTCCCCAAATATTTGATTATTTGCAAACTCAAACAGAATTTTTTTTCCTGCAAGTCATTGACAAAAAATAACTGCTAGATGCAAGCCTGATCCTTGTAAGCAATTAAAGACTTGTCCACTTGATGTCTTGTTTATGATGAAATCTTAAAAATTGCCATTTAACTAGTTACTAATCTAGTGCGTGAATAGCAGGCTGGCCCTGCAGGTGGTTGGTGAAACTCTTGGGTGACACTAAGCCAACGGCATTAAAAAAGTCTGTATGGGCTGGTAGCATGCCAGTAACTACCCACCAAATTCATGATCTTAATAACAAGCTAGTTCAACCAGATTCCTTTTTGAGATGGTTTCTAAAGACTTACTGGTTTATTGCAGGCATCAGGTTCTCCGAATCAAGACAAGAAATGAGGAGGAGCTTAAGCAGTTACAGCTTTTGGAATCGCTGGAACACCTTGAGGTGTGTTGTGACCACAGAAGCATTTTTTAACGTCTCAGACTGGGGTAGGACTTATCAGGGTAGGACTTTGCATCGCATTTGGAAGTTTTGTCTCATACTGTGGCGTCTGCCATAAATAAACTTATTGTCTCAGTACTTGGTGTTTCATCTGCAAGTTCTAATACCAGCCTGGTTTTGAGGAGTGCCTGCATTCACATTTTTTTCTTCCTGGCTTTACAAGCATATTCAAATTGATCTGCTCTTAATTGTAGTATCGAAAAGCTTGTCTTTAAAGTGGAGATGCTAATGTTTTTGTGCTTATCTCCCAGCGTTGTGGGAGGAATTTATTAGTTAGAGTCTACACTGTATTGAAACAGGAAAAAAAACACTATGAAATTGTAGGTTATTACTGTTCTATTGCCATTGGTGAGAATTTTTATTATCACTTTTGTTGTGGTTTGACCCAGTTAGCAGCAATAAATACCACACAGCCGCTCACTCATCCTCCTGGGGATGGGGGAGAGGATTAAAGGAGTGAAGGGAAAAGAGACTCATGGGTTGAGATACGAACAACCCATGAGAGATGACCCCAAAAGAGAGGGGTGACCCCAAGAACAAGAACTTCCAGAGAAGATCCTCCTCTATACTGGGCATGCTGTGCATGGGATGGAACAGCTGTTTGCAGGACGCTATCCCCAAACCAAATCCATTTTCCTTTCTCTTTCCAGCTTGATTTCTGGATAAGTCCCTCCACCCCTGCCTTCCCCGTGGATGTGCGAATCCCAGCTAACAATGTCCAAGCAGTCAAAGCCTTTCTGGAGTCCTGTGGGATTGAATACTCCATCCTGATCGAAGATCTGCAGGTAGGCAATGCCATTGGCACTTATTTAGCTTTTATATCCTTTGGAAAGAAATAGTGATTCACAATCTGGCCTCACTCATTAACATGGACTCTTCTATACTCTGCTTGCCATGAGGTCCTCCCCTTTTTTTTGTAGTTTGTCTCAAAAGACGAGCTGTGGGTCACTGCTGTGCTCGGAAGCTGTGAAAACACTGCAGATGCTGTCCAAGACCATGTTGAATAGTGACATCAATAAACTCAGAGGGTCCATGGAGCTCTTCTGATAACCCCAGAGGAATTTCGTGGGGTCTTTTGGCCTCAGACGTTTGGGAACCACAACACTAAACTGTATTAAGAGAAGTTCAGGATCATAATCCGAAAGCACCCACCACTGTGTGAGAGAAAAGTCACCCTCTTGGGCACTAATCCAACGTTTTGTCAGGAGCAATAATCCCAAAATGGCACCTATAATAGCATTAACTCAGCACAAACACTGCCTTTTAAAATTTTTTTCCCCCAAGCTTTCCAGTGCAATTCTTGTTTGTCTTAACAAGCATTTCCAACTTAATGCTGACCATGTAAACACTGATATTCTTGGCCACGTCGCTACAGAAACGTTCAGCAGAAGCAGCTGTCTGCTCCGTGGCTGTGGGAAGTTTGGGGCTGGGGCTGGAGTCACCGTTTTGTTACTTGAGATAAACATTTGCTTAGAAGTTTGCAAATTAAACACTCTTTTCTCAACATCTGAATGGCTTCTTTTAGGTTGTTCTAGATAAAGAAAAGCAAGATATGGCCTGCAGTCAACCAAGGGATCGCAGCAGGAGCCGCTTCAACTATGGAACTTACAATTCTTTAGATTCTGTGAGTACCTCAGCTCTGGGGGGAAAGGATTCTTTTTTCCTGGCCTTTTTTCATGCTGTCTTCAGTCATCCTATATTAGGATCTAAAAATGTCTTTCCAGCTTCTTTTGGCACATGGTTTTGTTTTTAAATGTATTGATTTCATGGTCAGCACAATGAGCCAGCACTCTCCCTGGCAGGGTGTGGTTGATCATACTTTCTCATAAACTCTTCTGCAGAGTTCTGTCAAAACCCTTCCTTCTGACCCTCAAGAGAGATTGGGAAATAAAAGAATCTTGAAATAGGGACATACAGGAAAACCAGTAGCTATCGAGCAGAGCAGAAGGTATTTTTATTACCAGAAGTTCTTAAATAGGGGTTTGAACTTTTTTTCTGAAATAAGTAGATCTTGACGATATAGCAGTGCTTCCTTCTACTTTGGGATGTTAGGAACAGCACTGACTACCCTGAAGAGGACAGAATAATGAAGGCACAAGGAGAGAAAAGTAGATTTCATCAGGTCCTGCAATTGTTCTGGGCAGTACTACACGTAAACCTAATGTAAGTGGTGTCACGACTTTTCATTTCAGATTTATGCAGAACTGGATTATCTCGCGTCTGAGTACAGCAGCATTGTCAGGAAGCTCCAGATTGGGGAATCCTATGAAAAGCGGCCTTTGTACGTGCTCAAGGTACGACATATATCACAGAATGTGTGCATGCATAGATTAATCTACATGAAAGGTACAGCACAGTTTAGTCCAAAGCGTCCCAGTCTATATGGGATGTTCTTGACTAAAAGGCGTCCGTGAGAGTTTAAAACTTTCTGTTTTGTTTGACAGTTCAGCACCGGAGGAAGCGACCGTCCTGCAATCTGGCTCGATGCCGGGATCCATTCCCGTGAGTGGGTGACCCAAGCGAGTGCAATATGGATAGCTAAAAAGGTCACTTCAGCTGGGATTGATTATTTTCTTTTATCTTGGGAATGCCTCTGGCTATTTAAAAGTATATCACACCTGTATGTGTTTAGCCAGCTCTGATAACTTTCCTTCACCTTCTTAAAACACATCTGACTCCAGGGAGAATATGGCAGCTGTCCAAACAAAGGAATGAAAAATCTGTGCTGTTAGAACAGCTGGGAGACGTTTAGGTAGACAAAATGTAGTAGCTCAGGTGAAATTGTTGAGGAGTTATACAAGTAGCCAAGGATTTATTGAAGATTAGTTGCTGCTTTGGTTTTCCAACACAGAGAAACACTGTGTTGCTGGCTACCTTCTGCAAAAGTGCCAAAACTTCCAGCTCTGTATAAACGAGTGTTTAAATTCTGCTGAAAATGACGAAACTGCCAGAGGAGCGCAGCACAGTTGTGTATTCCCAGCCTGGCTAATCCATCTCAATCTCAGTGCCAGCCTTGGCCCATTCTCCGTGACAGGCAGGAGATAATTCTGTTGCCCTCTTCCGTGAACTTCCTGTCTTCAGAATAAAATAGTGAAACAGATTAATTACCCTCTCCAAGCTCCAAGTCTAATGAGGAACTGTTACAGCCAGCAGATAATTAATGTTTCCCTGCCCTGAAAGGCAGGCTTGCCTCTGTACCTAGCTGTTAGAGCGTGAGGGAAAGGAATATGCTGATAATCACGACGTACCGTATTGTCTCTGCTTAGATTGCCTCCGACTATGGGCAGGATCCATCTGTCACCTCTCTGCTGAACAAAATGGACATTTTCCTGCTGACAGTGGCAAACCCTGATGGATATGTATTCACTCACACCACCGTGAGTAAGCACGCTGCGTGTCTGAGCTGATTTACAAAGCTGTCATGCTCTTCCAGGCGAACAATCAATGTGAGGGAAGGAGGCTCTGAAAGTCCCTTTCTTAATGCCGTAAGAAGGAGTTACAAAAGAGCTGGGCAGCCAAAGATACTAATTATTTGTCTAACCCATCTTAACCTACTCTAAATTCCTCAGCCCTTCGATTTTTGTCTGTTGGCCCATCTTGGCAGTGAACCTATTGAAAATAATCTTAGCCTTGTGCCTAGGATTGCTTCCTGGTGAATGGCAGCTATTTCTGGGGAGCAGTTTTAGTGCCAGGACCGAGATTTGCTCCTTTTTGAAGCCATAGTGTGTGTTTGTTTTAGAATCGCATGTGGCGCAAGACCCGCTCCAAGAATCAAGGCAGCCTGTGTGTTGGAGTTGATCCGAACCGCAACTGGGATGCAGGGTTTGGAGGTAGGAATAAAATCTCGGGATTCTTGCTGTCACTAAGAAGAAAGTTCCCTTTCATGTTCCCAGATCCTGTTACAAAGGACCAGCAAGTGCCTTAATATAAGGGATTCAGAAAGAAAATTCAAGGCCTTGCCTTTGAACTGAAGATGTGTTCTTGGGAAGCCTGGCTTTGCGTTGGTCCTCTTTGACCCTGTGTGAATGCCAGCTCTTACAGGTTTCCCAGTGTTCCCTCTTTGCACCAACAGGTCCAGGAGCCAGTAACAATCCCTGTTCTGACTCTTACCGTGGGCCCAGAGCCAACTCGGAGGTGGAAGTTAAATCCATCGTCGACTTTATTAAGAATCACGGAAACATCCGGGCCTTCCTCACCCTCCACAGTTACTCGCAGCTCCTGATGTACCCCTATGGCTATAAATGCACCCAACCAGCAGACCACGCCGAGCTGGTGAGACATCCTCACTTGGCTTTAGCTTCCTCTGTTCTGCCCAGCTGGCTTTACTCGAGTATATTGTCAGGATAAAAACAAGAGGCTAAAATCTGTTGTCCCCAACACTAGCCATCTGTGAGAGTGAACAAAAACCCGGTGCAACGCCTTTAAAAGAGAACTTTTGGTCATATGCAAACCCACGGCATCCACACCCATTCTCAGCCCTCTTTACTCATCCATGTTTCCTTCTTTCTCCTTTAATGACAGCATCACAGCTGTAATAATATCTTTGATAATAATATCTTTGATAATAATATCTCACCAAAAAAAATTCAGCTGGAAAGGACCTCTGGAGGTCTCTAACCCAACCCTCTGCTGAAAGCAGGCAGGCTTTGGAGTCGGAGACAATTTCAAGATCAGATCAGGTTGCTTAGGGTTGAGTTTTTATTTGGATTTGTCCGAAGACAAATCCTGCAGCTTCTTTGAGCCCTTCCCAAAGTTTCCTCACTGTCACGGGGATTTTCTTTTTCCCTAACACCCAAATGCAATTCCCCTGTGGCAATTTGTTGCCGCTTGGCTCTGTTTTCTCTACTACCACCTGTTACATCTTTGAAATGAGCACAAAGCTGACCACCGAGTCCTGGAAGATCTCCAGCTGCCTTGGGATTTTCTGGTATCTCTTGAAATTTCCCTTGACAAGACGGTGAGATGAAACACTGACTGATCAGATCTAGAACCTGCTGTGATTTAACTCCCCCGCAATTTCACCTCTCAGAGAGACTGTGAAAGCTGTGCGTGCTCTCACCAGTATGAATGATTAAGAAATGGATTGATTTGGCACTAGTCTATTGTGGGGGTGAAAAAGATTGGAAATTTTCTGAAAGATTGTGGAGATTTCCCTGAGTATGGTTCAGGTTGGTGAAATCTTAACATTTGATCTCATTAAGTGTGGCTACTTTCCAACTTGTCCTTCATCTTCTCTCCAGGATGCCTTGGGAAGAGCTGCCGCCAGTTGCATTCAGTCCCTGTACGGCACCACTTTTACCGTGGGGAGCATTTGCACGACGATCTGTGAGTATTTTCCTAGTCTGAGCTTTTATGGGCTGCCCCAGGGCAACAGGATCTGCCCCCACCCAAAATCTCTCCCTCTTGGCAGCTTCTGTAGAGAGACACCACCAGTCAAACATCAGAGCTGAGTGTTCGCCTAAAAACCTAATACTTACCCCTCACAAACATAGAAAATAGGACAGAAAAACTCAAATCAATCCTCTCTTCACCCCTCTGGCTCTTCTCCTTTTTCAGACCAAGCCAGCGGAGGCAGCATCGACTGGAGCTACGATTACGGCATCAAATACTCTTTTGCCTTCGAGCTGCGAGACACAGGTCGCTACGGTTTCCTCCTGCCAGCCAAACAAATTATCCCCACTGCAGAGGAGACCTGGCTGGGTCTGAAAAAAATCATGGAGCACGTACGAGACCACCCGTACTAAACGCTGGGGCGGGAATCAGCTGTCGGTAGCAGCAAGCTCCTAAAATCTTCTTCCCTTGCTGTTCTTGAGGCAGCACCTGGCTGAATAAAACCCCTGTGTGCATTCCTCCTCCAGCAATACCCGTCTGCGTGTAAAAGATGTTTCATCCTTGTCTTGTTCACTGCATCTCTGCGTGCACGGCGCATCCCTTGGGAGATTTTTAGGACCCAGTTGTGGTCCACCTCGATGAGATGCAGTAGGAACAGTGACAAGAGGAGGATGGAAGCTTGTGTGGCTGCTGAGGTGTCGGAGTGACCTCCGGTGAGACGAGGAGAGCGGGCTTTTTCCCACCCAGATAAACCAGAATTCAGCTGAGGGACTTGCTTCAGCACGGAGGCCAAGGGGAAATTAAATGTAAGAGCAGAAAGATGTGCTGGGAAAGGAGATGTTCGTCCCCGAGCTCCTGACTGCTGCAAACCGTCGTGCCTTGTGCAGCTCCATCTCTTAGTAAACGCAAAATATATTTGCTCCGATCAACGCTAGCTCTTAGCAGCGTGTTGAAATCCTGCAGACCCCCCAGTAACCCCCTCCTCACAACCCACCTTGTCACCCGTGCAGAAACAGGCTCCACGGTGGTGAGGGTGCAGGTTTTCCGAAGTATTTTTGGAATTTCTGGATTGAAAGTTGGTGTGAACTCTTCAAGAGCACTTGAATGATGAACTAGATCATCTAGAGAGTTAATCACTACTGCAGCGTAACTACGGCTGGGGGAACTTACATGAGTATTATCTGCTCTGGTAGTGTCCAGTGGCTGTTCAGATGGGACAGGGAAGAATTTTTTTTTTTTTGTGCAAAACAACTGTGTTGCTCCTCTTGTAAACTTGGGGGCTGCAGCAGAGTTGGCTTCTTGAGGCAGGATGGGCTTGTGCAGGGGGGCTGATGTTAAGCAGCATAATCCAGGCTGTGAGACTAATTAAAGGAATTTCATTTCCTTTAACGAGCCAGGCCACCAACTGCTGCTAGAAGATGGGGTCTCCTGGCCTAATCTCCCCATATATTTGTCCTGCCCCTTTTCTCTCTCTGAGATTTACCCACTGGGCACGGTTTCGGGGAGGACGGAGGTGGGAAGACGCCTGCTCTCACCCAGCAAAACCAGTTTGTGGTCCCTCCGGAGCCTGCCTCCCTCGCTGTGTTGCTCAGCCTGCTCATTTCTTGGGGATTAAGAGCAAAGAGCTCAGGGCCGTGCCGGGGGGCCACTGAAGGATCAGCGATTAGCAATCCCTGCTGCTGTTGCAGCGATTATCGACTCTAACAGGTTTATCTCGATGTCCCGCCATCCCCCCAGCAGCTGGTGAGTTACTCACTCCTCTGAGCTTGGCAGGAGAGCAAACACACCTGATGTAGGGGGTAAAGTGTTAGTTCAGACTCAAAGGACGTGAGCTGGCAGGGAAACGAAGGTGAAGATGAAGGTGAGGCATGGGGAGGTACCACGTGGGTTTATTTTTGGGTTAAGTGGAGCTGTTTTGGAAAGAAAACCTGAGCGTGGGGTGCTCCCCGCACGTGTCCCCATCCCCTCTGTTCACGGCCCTGGGCAGTGGCACCTGCTTCTCAAAGTGACCCACCAAAAATCATAGAATCACAGACTGGTTTGGGTTGGAAAGGACCTTAAAGATCATCCAGTGCCACCCCCTGCCATGGGCAGGGACACCTCCCACTAGCCCAGGTTGCCCAAAGCCTCATCCAGCCTGGCTTTGAACGCCTCCAGGGAGGAATCCTCCAGCTGTTGATAAAAATACGCCCAGGGCACATGGCTGCTCTTGGACTTGACCAACCTGCTGCCACCAGTACGTGGACCTTGTGGGCGGGAGCTGCGGAGCCTGAGGAGCCCCAGCCGGGGTTGCAGACCTGTGGCTTCGCCCCGGCTTTGAAGCTCATTCCAACCATCTTGAGGCCACCTGGCCCCTCTTCCTCCTGGCTGGAGGACAGCTGCGTCCAGATTTTGGATCCCTGGCACCAAAGAGACCTGGAGCAAGACCCATGGAGGCCACCAAGAGGAAGAGGAGGATATGTCCTGTGAGACACCGAGGGACATCTGGAGATGAGACAGCTTTGGGGTGGGGGGACCTAGCAGGGACCTTCCCGTCCCTAAGAAGAGGTTATGGAGAAAACTGAGCCAAGCTCTTCATCACAAAGCATGATGGGGGACGTGACAGCATCAGCTGAAGCAAGAGAGAACCAGGCTGGACACTGGAAAATGCTTTTCCACCAGGAGGACGGTCCAGCAGTGGGACATGTGGCCCAGAGGGGCTGGGCAGCCTCCATCCTTGGAAGCCTCCAAGACCCACCACGGAGGGACCTGGTCTGCCCCTAGAGCTGACCTTGCTTTGTCCAGACAGTCAGAGACGCACCTCCTGCGGTCCCTTCCCATCCTGCCCCAATAAGGACCTCCACCCCGGTGTCACCAGGCAGGACCAGCTCACCGACATCGCCGGTTCCGCACTGTGAAGCCGTAACGTCCCCGTGACCATGGCACTGTCCCCGTGGTGCAACCAGAGGGACAAGCTGCTTTTAATGGGGAAAAAAACATCGACAGAAGATGTCTGCTGAAAAAAACCGACCGAGGTGGTGTCTGCCAGCCTGGGAACTCAGCCCGGGAACTCGGAGCATCCTTGATGAGCGCGGGCGGGAGCTCGGGGCCGTGGTAGATAAACACACAACAAAGCCACTCTGTAACCTGGGGAACAAAGCCGCTGCTATAACCTGCGGAACAAAGAGACCACTATGGCAACCTGACCTCCTCGGGCAGCAGAAATCAGCCGTGGCCGCTCCAGGAGCTGCTGCACTGCGCCCACTGAGTATCTACACTGAACACATGAAAAATAACTCGCTTTCTACCCAAAAACGAGCCGCTCTTTCTCTTTCTACCCCAAAACAAGACACTTCTTCTCTCCGAGCATCACCCCGAGGTGAACGTCCCTGTGCGACCGCCCGGACCCTCGCCGGGGCTCCGTGATGCCCGTTGTCTTTGAAGTGACGCTGCGTCCATCATCAACTGGCCCCACTGCTGGGAGTGGTTTGATGAACGGTAACAATTTACTTTGATTTTTAAAATATAGATATAGATGTGTGTATAAGTAATTAAAGTTTGCTTTTCTGCTAGTAATTTTGTAGCAGCTTGTAATATACACTTAGCTTTACTAATCATCATTATTCTTGACTTACTCACCTGTAATAAAGAAATTCCTGGAAGCAAAGCGCCGTGTCCTTGTGTGCTCCGGGGTCCTGTGACCCCACCGTCGCCACCGCCCGTGGGTTGGGTGGTGACTGTGACCACGACACCTACTCGCACTAAGCTGGGTGTGTGGGCACGCATCCTGCCCGGCCGCCCACGGCAGGACCCGACGTTATCGGATCCTCCCTCATTTGGCTGCTCTTTTGTTGACTTTGCCGACTCGAACGAACATTTGGGCTCCCCGGAGCTGGTCCTGGCTCATCCGTTTGTCACTGCCGGCTCTGTTGGGGACAGCAGATGTGGCCTTGGTGAGAAGGTCCCACGAGTGACCCTGGAGTGGTCTAGAGGGGGGACTGTATACACCCTCGAGGGCTGAAGCTCGTCTGTGTCCACTCACCATGAAGATCCTCCTGGTCTTCACCGCCCTCGTGGCAGCCGCCTGCAGCGAGCAGCTTTTCGTGGGGTGAGTCCTGAAAGCGGGGGGCTTGTGGGACACCCTGGTGGGGACGGGGACAGGAGTGAGAGATTCCTGGTCCCATCCGCTCTCCTTTGGGATCAACAAGAAGGGGGACATCCCAAAGGACGGAAATCCGGCAGCTTTTGCCACGAGGACACCAGGAATTGTTTCACCCCAGGTTTGGAGGAAGGTTTTGAGCACGCGATGGGTAGAAATTAGGGGATGGTGAATCCTGAGGGCATCACCCCGAGCTTTGCCGGGGGAAGGACTGACCCAAGATGGGGAAACCTCAGGGCCAGTGGTGAGGCAGTGGCCCAGGGTGCCCAGAGAAGCTGTGGATGCCCCATCCCTGGAGGGGTTCAAGGCCAGGCTGGATGAGGCTTTGGGCAACCTGGGCTAGTGGGAGGGGTCCCTGCCCATGGTCCCTTCCCACCCAACCCATGACACAGGCAGAACATATCAATATGTCAGACATTTCCCAACATTTTTGGAGATCTCAAGATCCAAGGAAGGATGAAGACCACCCTGGGCTCCCCGACACTTGCTCTTTTTCCCATTGCACCTATTCTGAACCTACTGTTTTCACCCTTGACACCAAACCTCCAACAACTGACGCACTTCCCAACCCACCGACCCCGTGTGGACCTTTCACAGCCTCCCCCCAGCCCACGATGGGGCCACAGCAGCGCTGGAGCCTCAGCGCCTTTTCCCCCCTCCCCACGTGCCGATGGTTCTCCCTCCCCGCAGGGACCAGGTCCTCCGCGTCACGGCCGGCGATGAGGAGCAGATGGCCCTGCTCAGGGTGCTGGGGGAGCGGGCAGAGCTGCAGGTGAGCGGCCACGGGTGCCCCGAGCATCCTCCTTCTTTGACCCCACATCCAATTTTCCTTCCCCTTTTCGGATACGTGTCATTTATAGTTATATAAATATAATGTTGAGCTTAGAGCACCCTGACGGTCATATTTCAGACAAAGCGAGAACACCCCAACCACTGCAGCATGTCTACATGTAATTTTTTTTTTTTTGGCTTGAATTATGACTTAATTCTTCTCCTGCTGCGTTTTCCCTGGTTGCTTCCATGGGGGTGAACCCCAGCGAACAATTTAAGCAGCAGAAGAGAGAGGGGTGGTGGGGGACATCTGCACCCCACAGCTGACCCAAGGAGATGCTTCTGCAAAATTAAAGAGCAAAAGCAGCGTGCAGGGGCTCCGCTGTCTCGTTGTGTCACCTCAGATCAAAAATATCCATGAAAGGGACGTTTGCAGCCAACAAGCAACTTGGGCTGAAACTTGTTTGTGTAGAAGATCCACGGAGTGACGCAAAGGGACCCCGACCCATCCTGCTGCCCATGCGTGGCCCAACATTTGGCCAAAGACTTTTTTAGATCCTTTGTGGAAAGTCTTCTGAGAGCCCTGTTGGTGCTGGGAAGCTCAGCAGATGAGCACCAGCGTGGGACGGGGCCCAGCTCTCTCTTCTCCTCCACACCAGCTTGACTTCTGGCGTCACCCAAGCCGTCCTGGACTCCCAGCCGACCTGCAGGTGCCTTTCCCCAGCCTCCAAGAAGTCAAAACCTTCCTGGAGTCCAACAACATTTCCTACAGCGTCATGATCGAGGACGTGCAGGTAAGGGCTGCAGTGGGGAGCGGGACGAGCTCCTGCAGTTCCTTCCCAAGAGAAGGTCCAAGAACCTGGAAACCATGAGGATATGGAAGAAAAAACTCAATTCCCCGCTCCGTCCAGACTTTGATTTTTTTTTGTTCTTTTTTTTTCTTTTCTCATAAACAGGAATTATTGGATGAAGAAAAGAAAACCATGAATAAATCCAGGAGGACAGAGAGAAGCACCAGCACCTTCGATTTTGCCTCCTACCACACGGTAGATGAGGTACTTTGCTCTGCAGATCATTCGCTTTGTCTCACTGGGGTTTCTTTTCTCACGTGTCACGGTTCTTTCACCCGGTGACGTTCATGGTGGCAGCGAGACTTCCCCCAGGACACGATTCTTCTTCCTGGGTGGAGGTTTTAGTTGAACCCGGAGACCAAGCATCCCACCATGTGCAGCGTGGCCTCTCCTGGCAGCTCCCCCCCTCGCTGGGAGACATCTTCAACCTCATNGCTGGTGGGAGGTGTCCCTGCCCATGGCAGGGGCTGGCACTGGGTGGGCTTTAAGGTCCCTTCCAACCCAAACCATCCTGGGATTCTGTGATTCTATTTTGGGGGCCAAACCCTGTGCTTGGAGCCCAAATAGTGGCTGATGGAGGCTGTGATGGTGTTGGGGGGGATCCGTTCATTCTGCTTTTGCTCACACAGAGGTCTTCTCCAGGGAGGTCCCAGGTCTTCTCCAGGGAAGCTCAGCATGTTGCATCTTGTGCTGGACACCCTAAAAACCACAAGGAAAGCCAGATGGAGCCCTNATGGAGATGAGATCTGGGGAAGATCTCTTTCCACAAGTAGAGCCAGATGGAGCCCCGTGACCCAGCATCTCCTCCTTTCAGATCTACGACTGGCTGAACGTGCTGGTGGCCGATCATCCCGACCTCGTCAGCAAACTCCAGATTGGGCAGAGCTACGAGAAGAGACCCCTGTACGTGCTGAAGGTGGGTACCGGGACCACCCTCGCCTTGCCCAGCCCCGGGAGGGCGCGGGGCTGAAATCCTCCCTCTCCGTCCAGTTCAGCACGGGGGGGTCGAATCGGTCGGCCATCTGGCTGGACACTGGCATCCACTCGCGGGAATGGATCACCCAAGCCACCGGCGTCTGGACGGCCAACAAGGTGACCCCGCGCCCTGGGACCCCAATTCTTACCCCAGCCCTTCTTAACATCTCCCATGATGCTGCTCAGTCGCGTCCCTTGTCCTCAAGCACCACTGGGGCAGCACCAGTGACTCCCTTCCCCATGCAGATCGCTGAGGAGTACGGCCAGGACCCGTCCCTCACCACCATCTTGGACAGCATGGACATCTTCTTGGAGATCGTCGTCAACCCCGATGGCTTTGCCTTCACCCACAGCTCTGTGAGTCTGGGGACACCGCAGGGAGAACCTGTCCTGGATCCTTTCCCCAGCAGCCATGGCTGGTCGTGGTTTTTGGGTGGGGAAGGATGTCCCTTCCCACGTGGGATGGCATGTGGTGGTGTCCTCCCATCGCTGGAGATGCTGGGGCGTGATCTGTCCCCCAAGGTGGGGGGATTCACACCCCGGTGATGGTCTCACCCCCATCTGCTCCTAGAACCGCTTGTGGCGCAAGACGAGGTCCATCAACGCTGGCTCCCCGTGCGTCGGCGTGGACCCCAACCGAAACTGGGACGCCGGCTTTGGAGGTGAGAGCTGGGCCACCAGGTCCCCGCTTTGTGCCTCAAAATATCAAAGCTCCCTGCTCGAGGGGAGAAACCTGGGGGCTGGAAACCCTTCCCCAGGGCAACCTCTCCGCATGGTCCCTCCTCCGCCATGCCCCAGGCGCCGGCTCCAGCAGCAACCCCTGCTCCGAGACCTACCGCGGCCCCTACGCCCACTCCGAGAGCGAAGTGAAATCCATTGTCGACTTCATCTGTGGCCACGGGAACGTGAAATCCGTCGTCTCCATCCACAGCTACTCCCAGATGCTGCTTTACCCCTACGGCTACAAGACAGCGCCCGCGCCCAACCACCAGGAACTGGTGAGGTGGCCCCAAAACATAGACGTGGGGGCTTCGAACCTTGGAAAAGTCGGGTTGGATCATCCCAGGACCCTTCCTGCTCATTAGGTGCAACCTGCACGTTGAAGCCCATCATCTAGTTCTTGGAGGGAGGGCAACTGCAAGATGTACCAAAAATTAAGGGTGTTTTGGGGAAAAGCAAGAGCAGAGGGGGTTGGAGATGATGCTGGGCTCTAGATCCCGCTGCCCCCGGGATTTCTGCTGCCTCAAGGTCTTGGTCCGCCAGTTCTCACCATTTTTGGGCTGTCCCTTGCAGAATGAAGTGGCTAAAAAAGCGGTGAGCGACTTGGCCGCTGTGTACGGGACAAAATACACCTACGGCAGCATCGCGGACACCATCTGTGAGCGTCCCGGCCTCACCCTGCGGCGTTGGGTCCACCGCCAACGCTCAACGTCGGGGATGACGCCTCTCCTCTCCTCCCCACAGACATGGCGGGCGGCACCACCGTCGACTGGGCCTACGACAACGGGGTGAAATATTCCTTCACCTTCGAGCTGAGGGACACGGGACGCTACGGATTCCTCCTGCCCAGCTCCCAGATCGTCCCCACCGCCACCGAGACCTGGCCGGCGCTGCTGGACATCATGGTCCACGTCCTGGAGCATCCGTACTGAACCTCTCGCTGCATCCCCTCCTCTCAATAAATAATCCTGGAGATTTCCAAACTGAAGGCTGGAACATTTATTTTTTTCCATGCTAGATTCCAAAAAAAAAAAAAAGGTGAAAAAGGGTTCCCAGCCCTGCAGGTGTTTGTTTCCCTCCTTGTGGCTTTGTCCCTCCATGTCCCCATCCTTCGGACCCAACGGCCTTGAAGGACCGGGGAGGGGACGGGTGGTTTTTGGGCAACCGAACCCCAATCTGTGGGTTTTTGGGCAGCATTGCTCCATCGTCCCTTCGCCAGCCGCTGGGAGGGGGGACACCGGGCACCCTTGGGGACATCGCTGGCTGCAAAGTGTTTCCAGGCATTTGCTGTTTTATTTTTGCCACCTGGGGTGACCGTCACCCGCTGTGACAACCATCCCGTGCTCAACTCCAACTCCCCCCCCCACCATCACCGCCACCGTGGCCACCATTTAGGTCCCCATGTCACCAAGCCCCCCCCATGTGAACAATCTTCATTTTGCACCGTCTCACCCCAATTTTACCCCTTTTCCTCCCTGCAGCTCCGAGCCGCAGCCGTCACCGTGGGCGGTGGGATTTTGTCACCTCCCCACCCCTCGCCCGGCCGCGGGGGGTGACTCAGGGACAGCCCCAGCCGGTTCCCGGGACGGGTTTGGCCGGGACCGGTGACACCGCAGGGGGGAGGGGGACGGCGGAGCTGCAATGTCCCAACCTTGGCTGGTGCCACCTGGAGCCTTCCCACGGCCCTGGGAAAGGGGACATCTGGGGGGGGCGGGCTGGGGGCCACCATCCCGATGGGATTTAAGTGGCCCCAGGGTGACACTGGGACACGGAACGGGCTCTTTCGGCTGACGATGAGGTCCCTCGTGCTGCTGGCTGCCCTGGTGGCAGCGGCCGCTGCCATCGAGAATTTTGTTGGGTAGGGGGTCCGGCTCGTGGCGGGGGGGCGGGTGGGGACAGTGGCTGGGATGGGGACAGTGGCTGGGATGGGGACAGTGGCACTGGTCAGAAGGAGCAGGTTCTGCTCCGAGGAGGGGACAGACACCCTCGGTGCAAATCCCCAGGGTGGGGGGATAAACTTGGGGGGTCAGGATGGATTTTGGGGGCTGGAGCTTGCCTCTGCGAACCCCCCCCTCCCAGCACCCCCTTGACCCCCCCAGGCACCAGGTGCTGCGCATCGTCCCCACCACCGACGAGGAGCTGCAGAAGGTGAAGGAGCTGGAGGACCTCGAGGAGCTGCAGGTACTGGAGGGGGGGAGGCTTTGGGGACACCCCCAGCATCTGGGTCCCTTGCTTTGGACCCCCCCAAACCACAGGGATGGGGCTGGGGGGGTGGCTGGATGCGGGATGATGGAGCTGGAGGTGGGATGACGGAGCTGGGGGTGGGATGACNGGGGGGCCACCATCCCGATGGGATTTAAGTGGCCCCAGGGTGGCACTGGGACGCGGAACGGGCTCTTTCGGCTGACGATGAGGTCCCTCGTGCTGCTGGCTGCCCTGGTGGCAGCGGCCGCTGCCATCGAGAATTTTGTTGGGTAGGGGGTCTGGCTCGTGGCGGGGGGG
>VZTO01007823.1:0-10884 GCA_013400615.1 Syrrhaptes paradoxus | reverse complement strand
TCCCCAGCACCCCCTTGACCCCCCCAGGCACCAGGTGCTGCGCATCGTCCCCAACACTGACGAGGAGCTGCAGAAGGTGCAGGAGCTGGAGGACCTCGAGGAGCTGCAGGTACGGGGGGGGGGGGCTTTGGGGACACCCCCGCCCTTGGGGTCCCTTGCTTTGGACCCCCCCAAACCACAGGGATGGGGCTGGGGGGGCTGGATGCGGGATGATGGGGCTGGAGGTGGGATGACAGAGCTGGGGTTGGGATGACGGAGCTGGAGCGGGGCTGGAGGTGGGATGATGGAGAAAAGCAAGACGGGGGGCAGCCCGTAGTGGGTCCTGACCCCCCCCCAATCTCGCTTTGTCCCCTCCCAGCTGGATTTCTGGCTGTCACCTCGTGGCATCGGGTACCCGGTCGACGTCCGCGTGCCCTTCCCCAGCCTGCAGTCCGTCAAGGTCCACCTGGAAGCCAACGGCATCTCCTACTCCATCATGATCGAGGACGTGCAGGTGAGCGGGGGCGGAGCTGGGGACAGGTGGGGTCTCAGCACTGGGGGGGAACAAGGTCTCATCCTGCTCCCCTCCCCGCAGACGCTGGTGGATGAGGAGAGGACGGACATGCTTCATGCCCGTCGCCGGGCGCTGTTCTCCGCCTCCACCTTTGACTACGCTGCCTACCACACCCTGGCCGAGGTGAGAAAGTCCAAGATTTGGGGCATTTTTTGGGGGAAAAATGACATGGTGCAGAGCCCTTTGCACCACGCGAGCCAGGCGTGACCCCCCCCATCCCTCTCCCCCAGATCTACGACTTCATGGACGTGCTGGTGGCCGAGAACCCCAACCTGGTCAGCAAGCTCGAGATCGGCCGCTCAACGGAGAACCGGCCCCTCTACGTGCTCAAGGTGAGGATTTGGGGGTCGCAGGGGGACGGGAGCAGGGAGCGGGGCTGGGGACAAAGCCACCTCCCCCCTTCCTCTGCTCTTCCAGTTCAGCAGAGGGGGGACAAACCGCCCGGCCATCTGGATCGACACTGGAATCCACTCCCGCGAATGGGTGACACAAGCCAGTGGCGTCTGGTTCGCCAGGAAGGTATGGGCACCTCCGGGACGTGCCTGATGTCCCCAAGGGCCACACGGTCCTGCAGCCACTGGGGATGCTGGGTGGCCGACCCCATGGAGGGGATGGACCCCCAAACCACCATCTTCTCTAGATTGTCCTGGATCATGAGAATGATGAAGGTCTGTCCTCCATCCTGGATGAGATGGACATCTTCCTGGAGATCGTCACCAACCCCGATGGCTTTGCCTACACCCAAAGCCAGGTACGGACCTGGCTTCCCTCTCCCACAGCCACACGGGACAGGGTACATGGAGGCTCCTGAAAGCTCAAATCCTCCTTGTCTACATTTCCATGGGGTGGGAAGGGGACCACCATGGCCCATCAGTCCCCCCAGCTTGAGGCTGGTGGAGCTCCAGCCCTGGCCACCGGCTGAGACAACTCTGTCCTCCCAGAACCGCATGTGGCGGAAGACCAGGTCCAAGCGCTCGGGCTCCCTTTGTGTCGGTGTGGACCCCAACCGCAACTGGGACGCAGGTTTTGGAGGTCAGAGGTCTCCCCTTGACCCTGTGTGGGGGTTTCCACCCTCCCAGTAAGACTCTGAGGCCAGTTGTGGCTCAGAAAGATCCACTGGTGTCCCCTGGGGAAGAGATGGGACTTGGTCTCCGTGGCAGAGACGTGGGTTTGGGTCCTACCAGGGCTTTGGTGGCCCCTGGGATTTGGTCTCCGTGGCAGAGACGTGGGTTTGGGTCCTACCAGGGCTTTGGTGTCCCCGGGGAAGAGATGAGATTTGGTCTCCATGGCAGAGACGTGGGTTTGGGTCCTACCAGGGCTTTGGTGGCCCCTGGGGAAGAGATGGGACTTGGTCTCCGTGGCAGAGACGTGCGTTTGGGCTCTACCAGGGCTTTGGTGTCCCCTAGTGACCAGCACAGTGGGCACCACCGGTGAAAGCCATCATACAAACATCTAGAAAGAGCCCCAAGAGTGGTCCTCAGTGGCCACCGAGCAACTGATGGGTGGGAAAAGCTCTTGGAGCTTGGAAAGGGAACAGGCTCTTCACCTTTGGGACCCTCTGAGCCACTCAACTGCCACCAAACACCCAACACCGTGTTTTCATGTCTCCACAGGGAGCGGGTCAAGCAGCAGCTCCTGCTCGGACACGTACCGTGGACCCTATGCCAACTCCGAACCCGAGGTGAAGGCCATCGTTGACTTTGTGAACAACCACGGCAACATCAAGGCTTTCATCTCCATCCACAGCTACTCCCAGCTCCTGCTCTACCCCTACGGCTACACCAAGACCCCAACGCCCGACGACGCGGAACTGGTAGGGCTGGTGGAGGGGCGAAGAGGGGGGGGATGGTGCAAGGCTGCTCTCCTCCTCCAAGGAGGACCAACCTCCAGCATCCACCATGGAGGAGGCACTGGCAAGAAACCCCTGGGGGCTCCCCAAGGCCAAGGCTCCTGAGCTTTGGCGTCCTTTCTGAAAAAAAAAAATCCCAACCTTTCCTGCAGGCTGGATCTCGCAGGCTTTCCCTGTCTCATTTTTCTCTCTTCTGTGTGTGTTCCCAGCACGAGCTTTCCGGGAGGGCGGTGGCAGCTCTGTCTTCTCTCTACGGCACCAAATTCCAGTACGGCAGCATCTACAAGACCATCTGTAAGTAACTGGGAGCAGCGGTCCCCCCTCAAACGAGCCAAAATCACCCCTCACACAAAAAACATCCCGTGAAAAACCTTCATGACGCAGAACGACTCAACGTTTCGCATCCCTCGTGGTTTTTTTTTTCCCCCCCTCGCTCAGATCCCGCCAGCGGCTCAACCGTTGACTGGACGTACGACCAGGGCATTAAATACTCCTTCACCTTCGAGCTGCGGGACACGGGGCGGTACGGGTTCCTGCTCCCCGCCAAGCAGATCATCCCCACCGCCGAGGAGACGTGGCTGGCGCTGAAGGTCATCATGGAGCACGCGCGGGACCATCCCTACTGACCGCCATCGGGGTTGGATTGGCTGCGGGGAGGGAAAAGAACACAATAAATAAATGTAAAGAAGGATGAGAAATTATTTTGTTTTCCTTTTTTGCAATTCATGGCAAAAAGTGTGGGTTTTTTGAGGTGCTTCCGTGGGTGCTGGCCCCACGGCCCGAAAAGGGGATTACAAAGGAAAATGAAAAAAGTGGGACAAAAGAAAAAATTTTCGTGGTTGAACACCAAAAAAAGGTCCCTCCTCACCCACTGCAACCCCCAGCGGAGTGGGAGCCAAGCTCCCAGCTTCTGCCGGCGCCGGTCCGTGCTCTCCAGCAGCTGTCAAAGCTCAAACTGAAAAAAAAAAAACCCCACCACTCGGCCATAGGGTGTAATTTACTTTTTATTAAATTAAACAATTAAAACACCCAGAGAGTTTGACTCCATCCTCCAAACATCAAGCCAAGAGTCCAAAACCACGTAAATCCATCAAGCTGCTGGGAAGATACGTCGAGTTCTTCCTTTGAAGCCCTGTTGGAGGATCTCAAACAGCTCGGATTAGTTCTGTCCGTCTGTTTCATATATATATTTTTTTTTACAACCGTAACAACACTTCCATGCGCTCACAGAGCTGGAATTCCTCCTCCTCGCACACCGGCGGGACTGGTTTTCAAGCAGAGAATAAATGGTTCTCTCGGCTCCCCCCTCTCCAGATAAATCCACCGAGTTGGATCCTTTTTCAAGCACCAACTGAATTGCGCAGGAGATGCTGCTTCGCTCAACGTTTTTATTTCACGATGACAAAAAAAAAATAGAGGTGGGGTAGAGGATGCTGACTCAGGACATCAGGATCAGACCTGAGCCACGTTAAACCCCAACATTCGAAGCTAAACGTGGGATTTCCGTGATGCTTCAATATCCAGCTCCTCTGAAAGATTTATTTAGCTTTTATTCATTTTTTTTTTTAATTGATCACCCCAAGAGGTAAGCCAGCGTCCCAAGGCGGCGAGTGAAGAGTGTGGATGAGAAGCAAACCCCTGTGGCTCCTGCTTTGGGCTCAAACTCTTTAAAACCCACTTTTTTCTCAAGAATTGAAGCTGCCGGTGCACAGCAAGCCAACCGCTCCGACCTAGGAGGACGAACTACTTCCTTCAAAAATAAAAACGCCTACAACCAAACCAACAAAAAGTCTTCCAGAAGCGGGATCAAGCGGGGAGGTAAGACAGCGGAGCAGTTCGTAGGACGGCGAGATACAACCAGCTTTCTACGGCTGGGCTGAAATAATTTTTAAATTTTTTTAATCTTCATACCCCAGCCCAACTCTTACAGTCTGTATGGACACGGGCACACTCCCTGTGGATCCCAGGACGGGATGGGTTGGAAGGACGGTTTGTACAAATCAGAGCTGCTTTGGACAATAATTTTAAAGTGTCCAAGGGCTTCTTTGGGAAGCTGGGAGCTCGAAGCTACCTCCCTGCGACCAGATTTTGTTCTGGATAAAAATATTCGAACACCCGGGGGCATTCTTCAGCCCATCTGAAATTCCTCTGTCCTACGCCCCTTGATTTCTCCCCTTATTTTCCCTCCGGAGGGTCCTGACGGAGCACCAGAGGCTGAGGTTACGGCTCCGATCAGAGGCTGGAGCCCCTGTCACCGCACTCCTCTGATTTAAGATTCACGACAACACAATAAACACGACAAATGCGCTCAGAGGTGTTGAGTCTTCAACTGGCAAACTTTCTCTCACCTCGCCCTTTTACCAGAATTATCCCCTGACGATCCACACCACGGGTGAATTTTGGGGTCTGGTAGAGATTGTCTACTTCAAAAAAAGGGGAAAAAAACCCCAAGTGAAACCCCCAAAGCCACGCCAAAAACCCCGCAAGCCCAAGCTGAGCAACACCGTAGGTGAAGGCTAGAGAGCAGGATCTCTCCGTAACCACCCGCGATGTCTCCAGCTGGCAGCTCTGCCTGGTCTCGGGGTGTTTCAGATGATTTCTCGGTTGCCCAGCCAACGCTGGTACGCTGGAAGCACTGACGGGATGGGAGCCGTGATGCTCATTTCTGATTAAATCTCCCCACTCTGGTCAGTTCTCACACCCACGGTTCCTGCGAGGTTTTAGGGACCCTGGTGAGAAGGCAGAAGAAAATTCCCCCTTCTGCCACCCTAAAGAAGCTGCTTCAAAAACCACCGGCAAGGGCGTAGCTGGGAATAAGTTTCCAGCGTCGGGAATAATTTTCCAGCTCTAGCAGGAACTGCAGAGCCCCTTGCTGCTCCGCTGAAGCATTCAGTTTGCCTTCAAGTACCGTTTTACGAAGCAAAACGACATTCTGGCTCCTAACCTTGCCTTGACGGGCTCCTCCTCGTAGTTTTTTGCAGCTCCAGAGACCAGGAAGCTGCTCTGGCAAATCGGAAAAGGAGCAAAAGCAGGGGAACTACGGGGATACTCCGCCTGCGCGCCAAGAAGAGGAGCACAGCAGGTGATTTTGCCCTAAAAGACGGCAGCTCAAGCCCTGCTCAGCACATCTGGCAGCCTTACTCTCTCCTTGAATCTCCTTTAGAACAAAAACCACGACACAGCCGCTCTCTGTAACCACAGCAAGGAACAAAGAGGAAAAAGCACAGCTAGAAGCCAAACCTCGACAAGAAGGGAGACAAGAGGGGAAAAAAAAAAGTTATTTTCTCCTCCAGCTCCCCTTTAAAACCACAGAATTGTTTCACAAACTGTCCGCGAGCAAACGCAGCTGTCGTTACAGCACCACATTTCCAAAACTATCTTTATTACAAATACTTCTGTTCAGGGACATAATTTAAAAAAAAAAACAAAAACAACACCTTAAGGAATCTTCTCTCCAATATTTTGGCAAGATGCTGATTGTGTGTATCTCTGCTACAAAACACCAAAGGCTTTGCTCATGGGTGATTTCTGGCCCGTTTACCTTCGCACGTGTTCTGTCGGCACAGTCTGCGGCTCCGGGCGTTACGGACACAAAGTCATTTGTCCGAACTACAAGCTTCGCAGAAACCGTTTCTACTGGTCAGACTTTCCTACCAGTTTCCTCCCTCCGCTACAAAATCACTTTTATCAACTCTGTGCTGATCCTGCGCCTAAAAGTCAGCCTTGCCAAAGCAATACCGCTCCTGATCCTAGGAAACATCAACCGTTGCGGCTCCCCCAGCCTTACCCGAGCTGCCATTTATACACCACCGCTGCTTTATTTTTATTTTTTTCCTGCGGATTCCTAAAACGACAAACGGGCTGGACTGCTCAGGGTTCCCAGAACCTGGATATTCGTTTATTCAGAAGAGATCCGCTGCTTATTTCCATGGCCTGTTCTGGAGGCTGCTCCTGCTGAGCGAGCGAGCGGTGATGGATCCCACGTTGCCAGCGGTACTGGGGAGACTGGGGCTGCTCTTCACGGCTGTCACCTTGGAATCGCGGCCGGAAGAACCACGGTTAAGACGGCCTGGGGGGGGAAAAAAAATTAAAAATATCAGAAGATGTGTGCGTGGCAGAGCACAAGGACATGGAAGTGATCTGTTGCCAGCTCTTGCTGTAAACATATAGATCCAAAAATAATTCAGTGGGGGGCTCTAGGCAGTCTCTATCTAGCTGTGCAAGCCTAAGAATTTGAAAAAAATTACTAATCACCAGGAAAACCTAAAGAAATTTAAATATCATGGGCAGAATGGGATATGCCTGCCCTCAGCAGGCCCAGGACTTTGCCATCATGAAGCTAGATAAGATTTAAGTTCTCTGGGATCAGCATAGAACAGGTTTTGGTGGATCTTCTCAAGCAGTTTGGAAAAAATTTGTCCCTCTCCCAGCAGTCTCATGGAAAATAAATAAAGTAGAGAACTGCTCAAGAGCTGCAGAAAGTGGCTTCAGCCTTTCTCCTGGAGTCTTACTGGCAGTGTCTGAAGGAATGTGCTCCTCTTCCAGGTAGTACTTTATCTTTTGTAGATCGTCTGCGGAAAACCTCCATTTATCCTCAGCACGTGCGGGTGGCACTCGGGGAGAGGTCTTTTTTCGGGCAGATCCCGTGGGACCTGCCACGTGGCAGGAGGCAGGGAGCGAGCCGGTGATCAGACCCTCTGGGATCTTCTGTGCAAGGACCTTCAGACCTGCAGACACACAGATCACATGTGACCGGTGACCACCAGCTAAGGTGGGATCGGTGATTTTACCGGACACAAAATACTCGACAGAGCTGAACATCCAGCTCTTTCCAACCTCCAGCTCACGAAACCCTCTCTCTCCACCCACCCGAGATCTCGGGGATCTCACGCCTGTCCCACTCACCTCCAGATAACATGAACAAGTTCTCAAAGCCCCTCTCGCACATGGTTGTGGCAGCCTGGCTGGCTAACCTCTCGTCGTTGTCGTATAAAATGATAATTTTGCCGTGTGCGTTTTTCTGATAGAACAGCTAAGGATTCATCTGTAAACTTCAGGTGACCATTAATATTTTTTAGATAAAGAGAGATAAACAAATGGGACTGGAGACTGGGAGACTCCCTGCCTGATTTGTGAGCACCAGGAAGGAATGTTTTCCCTTCACCTGGGTTTTAAAACTGATTTTTCAGCAGCTGGAGGTTGCAAGATGCTGGAAGAACACAGTGGAGGTCCACCACTGCTCTGGAGATCGGTCAGTAACAGGAAATACTAAGAAGCACCTTTGTTTCCAACCTCCTCTCTGCCCTCACAAGCTCAAAACCTGGGAAATTATCAGCCTAATCCTAGCTAATAATCCTCTTTCTGTCCTCCGGAGCAAAGCCAATCCTCATCACGGTGCTGAGAGGAAGCCAAAGGATTTGATGGACGCATCCCTCAGGAAGCCCAGTGCCTCAGCGGGGGACAGGTGCCCCCGTAGCATGGCTTTGGTTTCCAGCAGCCAAAATCCCAAGAAAAGCCAAACTCGGGCAGTTCCCAGGATCTCCCCTCCCACCTTCCCCGAAATCCCGATTTTTTGGTTAAGCACTGTCCCAGTCACAGCCACGGCTCCAATTGTTTTTGGAAGCCCCCACAAACATCCCACCCCCCCATTTTTTTTTTTTAAATTCAAGCACTTTCTACGGTAAAGGATACATATTCCAGAATATTATTTGTATATGGGTTCATGGTTCTAGACAAGGTTGCAATAGGGTAGGAATAAGCTGCAGAGGAGAAAAAAAAAAAAAAAAAAAAAAAAAAAAAAAAAAAAAAAAAAAAAATCACACAATGGCTGAGCAACCTGGAATACAACTGACAGATCTGTAACAGTCCAACAGACTTGGAAACCCACTGAATAAGGGATTAACATCAGCTTGGGCCCCCCTCCCGGAAAGATGGGTGTGCTGGATGAGTGCTGAGAGCATTCTGCACCCAAGTGATGTCCCACCTTGGGGGGAAAAATGAAGCCAGCCAGACTATGACACAAAAAGCTGAGTATCCGACCTCACCGCTGTGAGATTCCTTCTCACCTCCAACGATGTGACATTGGTCATACGCGTCTCGGTCTCGTACGTCCAAAAGCAGGAAGGGGCAGTCAGGATAAGGCATGTCTTTAGCCTGGGTATCCGCTTTCTTTGGAGTGTCCTTTTCTATATCCAGTTCGCCAACACCGCTTATCACGCTACAAGAGGAAAGAGAAGGTTACTGCACAAGCTGTCACTCTGAACCTCTGTCACTCTGTCACCTCTGTACCCCGGCACAGGTCCGAGGGCTTGTCCATCAACTGTTCTACCAGCCAGGCACCACATAAAAACGGAAAGATTCTACTGCAGGCTTTCCAGTACATCGTAAGAGACTGATTTTGTTTTTATGAATATAAAAAATAACCAAGAGTACAGCCTTGAACATACCACTCTTCTGGATCAGTCAAGTCCAGGTGTGTTATGTCTGAAGTGACTTTGAGGTGAGGGAGAATCAGAGAATCCCAGGATGGTTTGGGTTGGAAGGGACCTTAAAGCCCACCCAGTGCCACCCCCTGCCATGGGCAGGGACACCTCCCACTAGCCCAGGTTGCCCAAAGCCTCATCCAGCCTGGCCTTGAACCCCTCCAGGGATGGGGCATCCACAGCTTCTCTGGGCACCCTGGGCCACTGCCTCACCCCCCGCACAGGAAAACATTTCTTCCTCACATCTCATCTCCATCTCCCCTCTTCCAGCTTCAAACCGTTCCCCCTCGTCCTGTCCCTGCACCCCCTGATCCAGAGCCCCCCCAGCTCTCCTGTAGCCCCCTTTCAGCACTGGAAGGTGCTGGAAGGTCTCCCCGGAGCCTTCTCTTCTCCAGGCTGCACACCCCCAACTCTCTCAGCCTGTCCTCGCACGGGAGCTGCTCCAGCCTCGGACCATCTCCGGGGCTCCTCTGGCCCCGCTCCAGCAGCTCCGTGTCTGTCCTGTGCTGAGGACCCCAGAGCTGGGGGCAGCACCCCAGGGGACAATCCCCTCCCTCGCCCTGCTGCTCACGCTGCTGGGGATGCCCCCAGGACACAGGTGGCTTTTGAACAATAATTCCAAGAAGCTGTCAATGTCAAGATCTCAGCGAGTCAGACAGGAAATAACTGGCTGTCGTCTCCAAGGAGTGCTGTGCAGAGGATTCCCACTCCATCACCAGACTGGAAAAGGGACGTGAACAGAAACCTCCAGATGCCCTTAGTGGCTTTGGCACACGATCGCCGAGCCCGCCAGGCTCATGTCTCAACTCTTCTGTTAACGTTTGCCCAGGTGCAGCAAGGGAAGGGCTGAGACAAAGCTTCACCTTACAGATCTTCCTGACACCTCTGACCTTGACTAGGGATGGATTGGGTTTGGATATTGGATGCCTCAATCACAGGACAATCTGTTAAGATCGTCAGGAAGGCACGTTACTGAGCTTACACCATGGATTCTTGAACCCAGGGACCTGGATCGAATCTCACAAAAGTTATTTCCTTGTCAGGCATTTATAGAAATCACCAGGTGGCAACAGCGTTGGGTTACAGCCACAAACCAAACTCATCTGGACAGGATAACCTGCCAACATCTCGCTCACATCCCTGGACCTGCAAACTCAGGTTTTCATAGGAAATACAATATAAAGCCTCTAGTAGCAATTTAAAATAATCAGCTGCGTAAAAATAATTATCTGCTAAGAGAGGAAGAAAATGGTGTGTTATTATCGGGCACCTCTGCAGCGTGGACCGGAAGGATTCCCCAGCTCCCGTGTTGTTTATGAAGAGGATGGGGCTGCGTGTCCCATCAGGGCTGCCTTGCCCATTTGTCCCTGCTGTGACTTCAGCGTCTGCATCTGGGGCAGGAGAGTCACCATCTGGGAAGAGAACAGGGCACAAAGAGTTAAAACGCTGCAGGAAATAAACAAGCAGGTTTTAAGGCCAGTTTCTATTCTTAGAAGAAAGTGTGTCTCTTAAAGACAGCCTTAACTTCATCCTCTTATATGGGTGACTTACCCAGAGGGTCATATTAAAAATAATAAATTATTTCTGAGGGCTCAAGATCTCATTTTAAGAATTCAATGACAATTTAATTCTTGATTCATTGTATCTACCGAGTCACCACAATAAATTTGGCAGCACGGAGGCCTTCCTTATTTGCAAACCTTTCTGTTTTAGGACTGTTTCTGTTCCCCAAGTGGACAGACTGTGGGCTACAGATTATTTTTTCCTCCTGATTAAAAGACTTGTCTGTGAGGCCACAGTTCACCATATGACAGCGATCTACAGCTCCTTCCCTTTGTGCTGACAAGAAATATTGTTACCTTCCAGCTTGTGGATCTCCTCGGTTGTCACTTCTAAGGTTTCATCAGATAGAGAGGCAACCTGGACGACCTGCAGGAGACAAAAGCAAACAATACCTTCATATGCAGGCACCGGTGTCAATGAACGACAGCGGCGATCGG
>VZTO01007822.1:8865-86907 GCA_013400615.1 Syrrhaptes paradoxus | reverse complement strand
ATTTGAGTGACAAAAAAAAAAAAGCTTAGCTAGAATGCAAAAAATCGTGTTGTGCTCCTCCTGAACATGTATCAGAGGTCATTGGAGAATTTGCTTTTTTTTAGTGAGTAATGTTCACCATGCACTCTCTTTTGAAGTGTATGTACATTTGGTTTGCTCAGATGATTAAAATCAGTGGTAGGGTTTGCCAGAGCACAGGAAGTATGATCCGTAACTGACTTCTTCATTTTCACCAGCACTTTAAAACACAGGTGGAAGCTGTTTTACAGAAAGATCTTAGCTATTTCTGTTGCTGTGTTTCTCTGTGCTCAGAGCAGACAGCTATGGCAGATGTCGATACCTGTGCCCACCTATATCTGTTCTCAAAGCTGCTGCAGGTGGGAAGCTCCGAGAAGCTGGCCCAGGCGGTGAAGCAACTTGCTTGGCGTAGCACAGGAAGTCTGGCAGAGCCAGAAATAGAGCTTCAATCTGCCACAGACCCATCCCACCTCCTCCCTTTGCTCGACTGATGTCCTGGCAGACAGCCGCCTCCTGTGCGCAGGGCCAGCTGCTTCTGCAGCACTGTCTGACCTCCATACTCCAGATGTTTGAAGTTCCATTTTCCCCATACTTAATGCGAACTTTAGCAAAGTGCTTCTGGCATTTCACCAATGCAACGGGAGGGGGGAGGACTGTTGTCTTAACTGTTTTCTTTCCATAATGAGGGTCTCTGTAGAGCTGCTAAAAATCTCTTCCTCTGTAGGACTTAAACTCCATTTGCCTTCAGTTGCCGTCTGCCAGTCTTCCTTCCGATATCCCTCTCTCTGTTCCCAAAGATACTCCTGCAGACCTTTCCTCATGCTCTGTGTCAACTTCATCTTCCTTTCAGTTGGGGAAGGTGGTGGGCAAGGGTTGGGGGTGTGATGAGATGCTGTTTTATCTTTCCATAGATTCTCCTCACTTATAGAGCCTAATTCTTCCAGGTGGCATTTCACAGGCGAGACTGACTTCCTTTAGCTGCTCCATTTTACGTTCTCAGCATCTTGTGTGAACATGCTCTGAAGTAGCCGATAGAGAATAATGTGAGAAGCTTCTTTCCTTCTGTCCTGTCTGATTGATGAATACATATCCTCCATAGCAGTCTTCTCATTTCCAGCTGGCAGCAGGACAGAAAAATCAGGCATGAACTCAAGTCTACCTCTTGGATGAGTGGGCTGGTTTCTTTGCTCTGATTCTTGTCCTAGAATGTCACGTGCCCACTCCCAGCCCTTCTAGTCTGTCATTGCCTCATGTCCCCTTTGTGCATGTCCCCTTTCTGCTCAGTTTCTCCAGCAGAATGTGCAGCTAGATTTGACAATAGTATACTCTGAAAAGCAGCTATATAAATAATCCTTTAGCCGAACAGACCTCTCTTCCCCATCCTCAGTGCTGTTGTCTAGGTGTATGTGCCACTTCAGACTGTGTTTTGGAAACTGGGGTCTTTGGGTCCAATTATGAGTGAATCTTAGTCTTCATTTTGGAAGAAAGATTTATAGTTTCCTAACAGCAAGAGGGATAAAGGTGAGGCCATTTTTCTGTGGCCAGTAAACTTTAAGCCTCTAGCTCTTCTTTTCAGCTTCTTGATTTTAATGAGTCTTATCAGTGTGTTGACACCTCCACTCTTTTTTTTTAAGACATATGAGTATATTAACACTTGCAAGCACATGTTCTGATGGTCAGAAAATAATTTTCTGTTAAGTATGCCTTGCAGGGAAATTGGAACAGCTTAAGAAACAGAAATCTGGAGCAGGACATGCTGTGTACTATATGTGCATTATTGGTTTACATTCTGTGCTTCTGAATTCTAAAACCATACAGCAAGTAAATAGTCCTTGGTAAATGGGATGCCTATGGTATATATCCCTCCCTGTCTCCTCCACTCCCAATTGTCCTGGTAACCCGGGAAAAATACTTATGTAAAGGTAGAAAATATCTTCAAACCTTTGCTGAAATCTGGTCTGCTTTATGCTGATGGCTATAGCTAGGAGAATCTGAGAAAAAGATATAATCTATGTAAAGAAAAATATTTAAATTCTTAAGTCAAAAGGATAAACTGGCATACAATCTGTGTTCAGACATAACTGAAGAAATCCAGTGATAAACTGTCAAAATAAAAACCACAACTACCACTTCTCAGCCTCCCCCAACATTGGATGATATTAGTAAGATGCATTGTTAGCATTATGGCTTTATATAGATATGCATAAAATATATTGTTTCTGTATAAAATATATTAAAAATGCGTGCATTTATATACATGCTACCTCTAGAAATAGGACTTAGTATTTATTGTTTTTCCTTTGTTCTGTCTAGTGTCTTTTCCCCTCAGATGATGCAAACTTTTTGTATAGACTGTGTAAGCTGCTGTATATGTTTTGATGGCCTTAGTTCATTGTGTTAATCTGTAAAAGCTCCTGATTGTGAACCCTCTCTCCAGGAAAAGGAAGGTGACATATCAGATTACGTGAGACATGGCTTATCTGGCTCCTCTAGCCTTTCACCTTAAGAGACCTGGATTTACTAGGGCTTCAGGAGATGAAGCTTTCTGGAGAGCCTGTCCTGCTATTGTAACTTGTCTGTATGCTGAAGGGAATGTGTGAGAAAATTTTATTTATAAACCTACAAGAAAACATTGTTGGATTTGCAGCTCTGGAAGTGCAGCTCTTCAGTCTGTTTTAGTTGGCAGCTACACTGCCAGCACCATGTACAAAGCACATGCACAAGGTGAAACTTAAATGTCTGAATACTTCAGAGGTGACAGGAGACCTGTCTTTCATGGTGCAGCTTCAGAAGGCATGGCAGGATATTCTGCAGCTTCTCCGATGACATTAGGCACTGGTGTTTGGGCAACTGAATTTTAGCCTTAGTAAAAGTTGTATTGAAGGATTGTATATGTGAAATAATAAAAGACTTGAAATCCTTATATTCTTAAAAGAATTTGGGGAAATAAAAAAAGCACCTCTCTTTTTTTCTCTCTTCTCTAGTAACTCTTGCTTGTTGGTAGCACTGACTTTCTTCTGTGGATTGACTGACAATATTTCAGCAGACTTGATTCGGGTGACTGTCCATGGGGCCGTTAAAGATGTCTTGAATTCATCTCAGGGCAGGGGCCAGTGTTTGAGGTTGCATCAGTCTTCTGCCTTCGAGAGAGGATTGGCCCCACCAGTCACTGGTAACAGGGCAGTGCTTCTGTCAAAGTTTCTCTCAGGTTTTTTATGTGCTTCTCAGATGTTGGTTAACTTAACTCTGCGCTGAAGAACTGGGAAGCAGCAGATGCCCACCAAACTGCCCCCTTTTAGGTCTTTAACTGAGTTGGTACAGACACAGCTGGGCTATTCAAGCTATTTCTAGTCAATGGAATTGACAGTTGCAATTCCCAAGGGCAGTAGAACCTCAGACCTTGGAGAAGATCCCCAGGGGATAAATGAGCATGGGTGTAATGGTAAACAAGGGTGATCAGGGTGGTGCTCTGCTCTCTGCATCTCCCGTGAGGCCAGGCTGGCTTAGCACTCACTCTTCTGGACAAGAGCTGAAAATAAAGTATGTTGTTTCTGTGGGTAAATTCTTGAGTTTCTTGAATGCTGTCTTGCTGGGGGTCAGACAAGTATATATGCACTAGTAATCAAGTCAAACTCCTAAGTTACTTGCACTTTCATCAAGAATTAATGAAGAATATAATTTGTAACTTTGCATAGTGTGATGGATTAGCCTTTGGCTGGGGGCCAAATCACACACACCTGCTCACACAATTCCTGCCCCCATCTGAGGACAGGGGAGAGAGTTAAAGGGGCAGTATGTAAAGGTTCTGATGGGGCAGGACCAGCCTCATTGGCAGATCCTCTAGTGTTGACTAGCCAAGTGGCTTTTGTTAAATGTGTATCCCAGTTTTTGGGGTAAAGGGAAAAAAGGACTTGTGGGTTGAGATAAGGACAATTTAATAACTAAACTGCAATAATATTGAAAATAATACTATATACAAATGAGTAATACACAGTGACACAGCCCCCTACCCACTAACCAAAGGCCCAGCCCGTTCCTGGCCAACGATCCCAGAGAAGGGAGGGAATGAGTGATAGTGATACTGGTACCCCCCTCCCTACCTGATGACTAAAGGCTCAGCCTGTTGCCGGCTAATGATCCCAGAACTACACTCACGATTCCCCCAGAAGGGGGGTAAACTGCTCCCGGAGGCACTCACAGAATGGAGATAACAGTCCAAGCGCCCCAGACCGAGAGCTGACCAGAGTGGGGGGAAAACGACCGCCTGGCNGGGGGGGGGGGGGGGGGGGGGGGGGGTGAGGGGACCCAGAAGAGAGGACCGAAACTGAAAGCCACTGGAACCAGGAAGCAGAAAGCAAAAGAGAACGATCCTTCTGGGAATCCTTACCTATATACTGGGCTTGATGTGTATGTTACCTACTGGCTTGGAACCAGACGATCTTTAAGGTTCTTTCCAACCCAAACCATTCTATGTTTCTATAAATCTATGGAAATATTTTACAAACTGCTGCTCTGTATTTAATTTTGAATAAGCTGTCTGATACGATTAATATATGCTCTTCCTGTTCTAAGGGTTTTTTTCTGTTAACAAGAATTTGTTGCAAGTTGTTGTCTTTCCAAAGCATGTATGGTACAGCATCTGTTCCTGAAATTTCTTATCCTCTGCTCTAGTAATTTATGGAATTTTCACTGTTCATTTCAGGGAAGAAAAGTTAGTCTTCATGGACTATCTGCTACAAGAAGATACATCTGTATCACAGAAGATATACTGTGAAGTTCTTTGTTGTGTTTTATTTATTTTTTCTTTTGACATCAACATTAAGAGAACTCTCAGTATAAAGATGCATTTTTTTGTCCATCTACTGAACAAAAAAAAATTATTAGTAACAACAGATTCTTTTTGTGAGAATGAAGTAGAAGCATGGCTTTATTTCAAGGGGCATAACAGTATTTTAAAATACCCTCTTTAAAAACATTGAAGTATGTGCCTTTAATTGATGTTCTCAGCCATCTATATTGCTGTGTTGTTTAGGTGACACTAAATAAAGGCTTCTTTTCTATGCAGTGCTTATGCCTTACAAAATATGAAGAGTTGTGTATTAAAGAATTCTGTAAGATAGTTTGAGACCTCATATTATTGACCAAAAGGGTTGAGGTTTTGTGGAGGAATTGGAAGAGAAATGATCTAAGGACATGTAGCACAGCACTCAGAATGTTTATTGATCTCACTGAAAGCAAACTAAAAGGCAGAACTAACACGTATGTTTTAATCTCTAAAAGGAAAAGAAAAAAATAATAGTTGAAGACATACAGGTAGTCTTGTTCTTACGTCTTTGCTCTGTCGTCTGTGAAGCTGGCTGCCAGAGCAAACAACGGGTGCAGGGGCTGATATCTGATTCTGGTGTAGTGGTAAATGATTGACGTATAGGTTTGTTTCATTTGGAAAGGTGCTTTTTATTCTTGACTTTGGGATTTTTCAGAGTGTGAGCATTTAGAACAATAAAGCTTGCTCCAAAGCTTTATTGGGATATTGAATTATTCCAAATAAGGTAATGCAGACATACACATGTAATGTTTTACATTGCTCTGGAAAATTACAACTCTTACTTGTATTACGATTCCTTGTGCTTCCAAAGTAAAATAACCATTTGCAATGTTGCAGGTTGTCTGTTATTTAGCTTTAAGCCGTGAAAACAAGATTGCTTGGTACCACTGCTTTTAGGGGCTTCTCCCCTTGTGTTCCCGCTTGTAAGCCGCAATGCTATGTATCAGAGCTGTTAAGGAGGATTTTATTTCTTTCTGTACTTCCTCAGGGGAATTTAAGATTATTTTAGCGTGTGCAGCAGTTAATGAAAAAAACAGTTCAATTGAAGGCATTTTATCATGAACTCAGAAGGCTGAATGCTGGCTTTCCTAGAAATGGCCATTTCCTGGATGCTTACCCTGCTTTTTTATCTTAACTTCAGTATAGAAGTAGAGTGACACATAAAAATGAAGCACAAAATTAGTTTGACTCTGCTTCACTAAACAAAACCTTTCACATCATGATATCCATTTTAGATTAGGCCATTTCTAGAGACGTACGCAAAGGAGTACTGATGGACAAGGAATTTTCTTTCTTTCTGAACCTTGACTCTCTATTTCTACAACAGTCTCTCCAGGAGGAATTGATGCTTACAGGCTGAGAATTATTTTCCTTGGAAAAAGTGGTGGCTTGATAGGTTTTGTTCAGAGTCACTAAGAGTGATGTATTTTGTCAGATACCATCTCCTGCAATGAAATCCTGAGGTTCTAGTAGGTACTTAAACCAGTAAATTAAATCCCTGAATCTTGAAATAGGCTTCCTCGAGGTGGGACTTCCTATGGCATCTGATGCTTGATTTGTACTTGTTCTCCTTCAACTGTGGTTTAAGCAGTGGTTATGTTGCATGCAGAAGCATGGGTCTGTTATGTGAAGCTTAGTATGATCCTTCACAGGCTGCTGGACTGACTTTTCTTTGTCTTTCCTAATAACATGATGGAGCTCAGAATATTTCAGGTTCCTTTACTTGCATCTTTAAGGCTCTGTTTTATTCTTTTAGTGAAGATGCTATAAACAGTGTGACTGAAACTAGCCTCAGTGCTGAAATTAGTCCTTGTCTATGCAGACTCGTACTCTGTTATGCACTGATAGCTTTGTTGAAAGAAACTACCGCACAGTCTTCCCCAAGCTTAGTCCCCCTCTGGGGCTGCAGGCAAATTGCTTGCTTGTCTGTCCTGGTTTCCCAGCTGGAAAGTTGGAATAATTTATTACTAGTGTCAGTCATAAGAATGTTGAGGGTTAATCTGCAAGGACTGTATCTGCGTAGTGTCTTTAGAGTGTCAAAGCACTAATGTATAATTGTAATTTTATTATTAATATCGGTTATTTCATTGATGTGTAATTTTCAAAGAATGTCCATGTCGATTAAATTCATTTTGTCAATAAACTGGCATCCTTCCAGCAGCATTAACTTGGTTCAGTCTCTTTGTCTAATAGTGAAGCCTAAATGTGTAGATAGCTCTGTAAAGAAAATAGCAAATGCCTAAAGAAACTCGTACTTTCTTGTTTTTAATCTAGACTGTGGACATCCATAAAGAAAAGGTCGCTCGCAGAGAGATAGGCATTTTGACGACCAATAAGAACACATCAAGAACTCACAAAATTATAGCACCAGCGAACATGGAACGTCCTGTAAGGTATATTCGAAAACCTATAGACTACACGGTGCTGGATGATGTTGGCCATGGCGTAAAGGTAAGAATACCTGGACACTTGAGGACTCCAAGTAACACAGACCCAGAGATAGGGTCAGGGCAGAATGTTACTGACATTAAAATGTTTAGTTCATTTATGGTAGGAAGGATTATGGGTTTGGTGTGCTCCCACGTACAAACATTTCAATAACAAAATGGATTGTTTCACAGTGAGGGGTTTTTGAGCAATGTTTGCCATGACCTTGTGACTGTCAGTGGTAGTCACAGTGTCTGGAAATAATGTCTCATGGTCTTAGGCTAATGACCTGTCAAAAAAGCCATCGCAAGTTAGAAAGCAGCTCTATACCATGACAGCTCTAGGCTATGAATTAACATGGTGACTTTGGACTACCTGACTTTTTTGTTTTGTCTGTAGCTAAACCTGTAACCCTCAGAGTTGTTTTACACTAATAATTTAAGCCAGACTGGATGAAGCACAATCCTATGTAGAAGCCTGAAAGCCATGCCCTGGATTGCTGGAAAATAGAAACACTGGGGTCAGAGAAATTGATAATTTTTCAGTACAACCTCTGCATTTGAGGAGAGAGCTCTATGCATAGAGAATACAGCAATGCACAGATTCAATGTCAGGGTATTGGTTTCTGCATTTAAGTGGATCAAGTGCTGCAGAAGACTTTTTAAAAATAGAATTATCATTGTTAGTCTCTGAAATTGATGTTTTGCTGAACTACTTGTATTGTGCAGGCCCAAAACAGGTTGCTTGATCCATAAACGCTCCAGTTGCCATGGTGTAGTGGTTGCATTTTCCAATATGACTATTTGCTTTTAGGAGTACTGATGTCTTTATTAACATGACCCTATTTATCTAGGGGGTAGAAATGAGCTGTTTACCTATTTCTAAGCAGCTCTTACAGAACATTTCTATAAAGGTTTTTTAGTGGTTTAATTCTATATTAAAAATTTGGTCTGTTCAGAGGTAAAATAGCTTCCACTGATAACCAGATTATCAACTCATTACAAGTCAGCTCCAAATTATATTTTGCTATTGTTTCTTCATGGAGTGATTAGCCTAAGTCTGTTTTGTGACTGTGGAAGGCACGAAACACTTAGTAGAAAAAATGATGTTGGTATTTTTTGTTACACAAATGGAACAGGCTGCCAGCCGTGCCTCAGGTATGTAGTTTGAGATGGTTGTCATGCATTTGACACCTTCACCAGTATTGATATGCACTGGTCACAGTGTTGTGAAGAGCGGGCTGAGGTCATGAATGGCGTAATTAAATATTCTAGCCATCATACTACCGGGGTTCCGAGAGTGTGACACAGGTCATAGCTCTTGAAGGGAGTACCTTGCTTTGTCTGCAAACCTAGATGTGGCTAGTGCTGTTAAAAGAAAATCAAACGAAAACAACTTAAGAAACTGATCAGGTCCTGTTGGGAGTCAGCACAAATAATAGATGATGGTGAGAATCCAATTTGCCACTTGAACATAAAAATTGGGGGGAACCATACCAATAAATTGAATTGCAAACTTCATCTTGTCCAAAATGGTCATAGAAGGTGCTTCAAACTCTGTTAAGTCTTGTTTTCTTGACCAAAGTTGGACAGCAACATGTCCAATAAGGCCCTAGAAACCATGTTTTCCTAGAGCAGAAATGTGAGTTCTACTCAGAGCAACTGTCAGTTTGACTAATGTGCAGGTCCTCGAGTGTCTTCGCTGTGGCAACTGTCAATAAAATACAGTACAACACATGCATTGATATTTAAGTATTAAATAAAAATTATGCAACACTTTGAAATCTGTAGATGGCAGTTTATTGCTGTTAATGGGACTGTTTGTTGTGTTCTGGTGCAGGGTTTGATAAAGAAACGGAAAGGAAAAATACCATGAAGATAAAGATATAGGCTGGATTATAGCTTGTTTCTGCTTTTATTTATTTAATGAAATACTGATCATAGGAAAAATATCATTAAAATATGCAGTGTATTTTAAGGGATGATCCTGAATTGTTTTATATAGAGTGCAAATAGAAATACTGTCTCATAGAATTAAAAAAAAAAAGGTGGGTGTTCCTCAGAGTAAATACTGTCTTCCCCTGTACATCTTTCATCTGAGCAAATGCAGAAACACCTCCTATGCATACTCAAAGCTCTTTTGCTTTGTGTGTGTCTCTGATGCTTCTCATGGCTGCATAGAGGGGATACAAAAGCAGATGCCTATGCTTGGGGCATGGAAAAGGGCTCTACCTGCCCCGTTCTCTTCCATGCAGCAGGTTTGGGTTTTTTTTCATGATGGGGAACTGATGGTAAGCAGCTGCTCTTTATAGCAGGTTTCCTCCCTGATGGGAGACACGTCCTTGGAAGGCAGTGTTGTTTCCTTCTCCAGCAGCTTCTTGGTAGAAAAACTTTTGTAGAGCATCCTAGGATCGCAGTGGTGCTTCCTCCTTCAGCTTGAAAGCACTATGGCAGCCCCAAGCTGCCCCAGCTGCTCCACTCTCTGTCCCTGTTTGGGGACTTTTTAAAGTTGCTTTTTTTTTTTTTATATACATGCCTATAAAGCCAGGGATAGCATCAGTCGGAATCAGATCTTTTAAAGTTGGTTTGCTATGGAGAAGGCTTTCCCTTGCAATACAAATATTATGTGTAGATGGCTCCAAGAAACACACAGGCAAGCATTTTTGCCGGTCTGTTAAGTAGTTGCTCAGCTGTCACCCTCTGGGGATAGGGGAATGTAGCTGAAGTCATTCGTGCTAAATAAGAGTAACTGTTGTGATGTGAGAGCCTATCTTCCTGTGTATAGCTTGGTTTAAAAATATTAGGCAGAGGCTGCTTTAATGTTTCCTTCCTTCTCTTTCCCTTCTTTTGTGAAAGGAAGAAAAAAAAGTAGTGTGCCAGCAAATAAATAGGTCAAATACAATTACTCATACAGAAAATTCTCAGTTTAAGAGTGGGGAGAAGGAGGAGGAAGCTTGGAAGCTGCCTTAAAAGCCCTGAGGTTGGCCTTTGAATTTATTATAATCTTTTTGTAATTTTTTGTAAATTGTAGCAATTTGTAAAATGGCAGCTAAGTAGGAAATCGAAATGATGCTTTATGCTAAAGGCAGATAAAATGTTGAATACATGTTAAATTGAAATGCCCGATAGCTGTCATTGTATCAAGTTCATTTTATGGAACGAATAGTTCTTCAAAACCAAACTTAAATTCTATATGAAGATTGATCACTTTTCACTTTTTTTAAGAAAAAAAATTGGAATTTTGTCACTGTAAAACACTTGCATTTCAGTGCAGTCCTCATGCTTGTGTCTGTGTCAGTGCAACACAAAAATGCAGAAGAGGTGCTGATGTGAGGGTGGGAGGCTACCTAATTGTGCCGGCTCCACCTCTTGGATAAGACCAACTTTTCAATAATTTGCTGTAATAAAACCAAAAGTGAGACAGGGATCCTGAACCTGAGTCTCTGCTGCCTTTGTCCCTGTGTTAGCATTTTTTTTAACTTAACCTCATTTTATTGTAGCTAGATTCAAAGTTAGCAACTCATAGAATTCAAAAAGCTTCGTATTTATTTGTATTTAAAGGCAAAAATCAAGGTATCTTACTCTGAACAAGGCTACTGAGTGCAATATTAAGTTTGTCTGTCATCCACAAGCAGGTTTTATATGCTAATCATTTAATATGAGAAAACATTTTAAGGTCAAATGTGGCTAGAGAATTTTTGCCTGCTCAGTTTGGAAACTAAAAAAAAAAGAAGAAATAAAGGAGAAGCAATACTAACAGGTTAAATCTGGTTACTGTTAACAGAAGACTATGTAATTACTAGGCTTTATACTGTGAGAGGTTATGTTAAAGGTAAAATTGCACTGAAGAGAGACTTTCCTACTCATGTTCAATTTTGAAAAAAGTATTGATTAGAAACCTAAATTTTCTCAAAATAATCAGCTTTACAATAGACCATAAGGAAATAAAGAACAAAATAAGGCTTCTGACCCATTCTGATGAGGAAATTGAGACACAGGAATGATTTCTTTAAAACTGCACAGAACAAGTGGCAAAAGTGTGTTACCCTGAGTGTCTGACACCCACGTACAGTCTGCCTTCTGAAAAACATCTTTGATTACATATTCTCCCTAAGTCCGTATCGTGATTTCTGTAAGGAAACCATGTTCTAGACTTGGTGTTTTACTGTATCATTTCCTCAGGCATCCCATACCTTCATGGACAAGTACCCTTCTAGCTGCATTTCTTGCTCTGTGTCATCTTGTGGTACTCCAAAACTGCTTCATTGATAAGACAGGAGGCAATCTGGTGTAAAAATCTCTGAGGATGCCTATGGGGCAATTGAATTGCTTAGCTGCAGATATGTAATAACACTTCAAGAGTTCCTATGGCCATCTGCCTTTCTCTCGAAATGTCTCAGATAATTCTCCCTTGACTAATAAAGGAAATACCTTTTTTAAGAAAAAGGGGAGGTTGACTAAAGAGTCGTCAAGAGGAATTGTTTTTTTCTGTTGTGGTTGATAACTGTGATTACTGGTGAAAAGTAAGGGATCTCAGGCTGGTTATTGCTTTTACACCTCATACATATTAAAGTTCTGAATTTGTCAGACACTGTAATGCAGACTAGACTGGCACAATTTTTAAACCTTTGTTTCCGTTGGCCAACATTTCTATTGGGTGGTCTTTAATGATGGCTTTCAATGATGCGAGGTATGGCAGGATATAGAGTGAAAGCCGCCCTTTAAATTCAGGAGTTGGAGAAATAGTGAGCTTCATACAGCAGGGGAAGTACAACCAACCTGCATAGTGATTTGAAGTTTCTGCAGTCTGAAATTGGTGATTTTGTAGCTGAAATGTGCAGGAGAAACTTGCTGGTCACCAGTGCAATGAGGATTTTGTTCCTGTGTGCAAGTGACCTTTTGTGTTTCTGTGCTTATAGATACACTTGCTCACATAAATGGGTTGTGTGCACTGTCCCTAGCCCTAGTTTTCCCAACAGTTTATAACTCAAATAATAAGCTTTCTGGTTCCCTGTATTGTGGCTAATGTTCCTCCATGACTTGTTACTTAAGCAGGAAGTTACTTAAAACCAGTTAGTTAGATGGCTGCCTCCTGAGGCCGGCCAGCAGAGTCCTTCAAATGTCTGGACATCTTTTGGCTACCAGTAGATACTTCTCATTGCCTTTCATACCCTTTCATGCTGTTCTAGGTCTTGTCCCTTTTTCCTCAGTTACAGAAACCTACAGTACTGCCTTTGTTGGCAGGTATTTTTGTGCTGATTAGACTACCAGAACTGAGCATGCTGGAATTGCTGAAATAGTTGCCTTAACCAAGTAAACCTTTTAATGGGTTAAGGCAGCTTGGTACTTATATATAGTCAATGCTCAACTGTCCCAAAACATTGCTTGTCCTGTCCGAACCCACAGTTAAAAGTACTGTCCGGGTGCTCTGAATTCCTGGCATCAGTTACTGAAGCAGCCTTACTTTTGGCTTTGATCAATGCCTTGCAAGGCTGTTGCAAACACCTCTTTTGCCTGTTGCCTTAATTGCATTCCTCCTTTCCAGCCCGCTGCTGGCTCGGTCCCTGGCCAGCCTGCTCTCCCGCGGTGTCAAAGCCCTGTGGATGTGTCACTGCCCTAGCTGTGATCTTTTGGAAATGCATTCAGGCTGACTCCTCTATTTCTTGAACCTGAGACTGTGGTTTCTTTCTCTTAATTTTGTGACAGCCCTTAAAACTTTATCCAGGACTGCCACATGCTTGGCGGGTTTTTCCTGGAAAGGCAAAACTATTCTGCTTGCTGCTTTAAAACATCTCTCTGCTGCGATGCTTGTAAGAAACCCCAACCAGTGCTGCTGCCTACCATGACACTTGTTTCTGGGAACATCCTGATCTGTCTAGTTCTCTGCCTCAGCATCACAAGCATCCCCAGCAAGCCTACGCACGGTGTTTCTGTTCCGATGTGTACGTCATTCAGGATGGTGCTATCTGGCTGAAAACTCTCTCCTGTGCGTACAGTAATACAATGAGTAGGAGGAGAAGAGAGTCATGCTCTTTACAGCTTCTGCAGGAGTTCTCAGTGCTGCTCTCCATTTGACTAAGCTTTTTTTCCTTTTACACCTCCTATCTCTTATTTTATAGATTCCTCTCAGAACAGTCTCTTCCCTCTTCAAGCTGTGAACCCTGTGCATGCTGCTGCTGCTTGTCCTTATGCCCTGCATTTCCTTCCTTCCTGACTGACCTTCTCCGTACTTAGCAGGCAGCTGGTGATGGTCATGTTCTGCCAACAGGCTGACTGGTCTACCGGCAATTGTAGAGAGATGCTTCAACCTACATTCATCGTGTATCTGCTTTTTCTTTTGGTTTTCTGCTGTCTTTTTTCCTGTTTTTCTTAAAATCGTGGTGAGTCTAGACCTTGCTGCCCAAGCTGTTCCCATTTCCAAGCAATTTTTTTAATTGCTTAGAAAGCACTACATTTGGCTTTCAGACCAAGAAATGTGGCAGGTTGACCTCATAAGCTCGGCCAAAAAAATACAAGAAAATATCTCCTCCTAATTAATTAGCTTGTTAACCATGTTTAAATAGCTATATGGTTCATCTCGCTTTGATTCATTTGCTTTCCTTCCTTCTGTCTGTTGGATTGGGAGTTCTTCTCCCATAAGAATCGCTGTTCCTTTTGTGTTCCCCCCTTCTGTGTTTTCCTGCCCATATGACAGTTGTTTGTATTGACAGCAACAGAGAAGATGTACAGAAATGTACATGTAAATGTACATTTACTTACAGAAAGCAGTATGAATACAGTTCCTAATTCTTCTGCACAATAAATAAATATGTGTATATCTGTACATTGTTTAACTGGTAGCAAAAGAGATGAAGCTCACCTGATGGAGTGGCAGAGGTAGGAATAAGGCTCAAGAGCTGTTGGACTTGTTGGATATATGTTTAATACGTTAAACAGTACTTAGCAGTAGAAAGGTTTGAAATAAGATGAAGGTTCCTGAATCACTGCTAGATGTTGATATTCATGTTGTCCCTGCAGCGGAGGCAGAATGTAACAGTGATTAAGGAGGAGGTGGAACGATTCACCATAACTGCATAAGGGAAGGAAAGAGGGGAAGCTTTTGGTTTTATGTTCTTGAGGCAGGCAAATTTAATAGTAGAGACTGGGTAAGCAACCATGCCACCCTTCTTTTTAAACCTTTCACAGGTTTCTATGACTGCTGTGGAGGGACAGGGCCAAGAGTTTCACTTTTTGGTCTGTTTTTAACAAATACCTTGTATTATGCCATTGCCCTTAGCAACTGGTGAAGTAAGGGGGAAGGGTCATATATTCCTGTGAGAGGGGTGAGCACATTTCATTGAAAAAAGCCTGATTTAAAAATCTACTGCTTGGAGGACTATCCTGGCATCCTGGAAACTGAGCCTTCATGTTTATCCATGAAATAAATATGTGGGGACAGAACTGGTTTAAATGCCTTAGTTCTGCCACTCTGCTTATGAACCTCTGCCCAGACAGCTAAACTTTTTCTTTTGAATTTTGGGGGAGGTTTTATGTTTCTGTCCTTATAATAGGAATAACTTAAGGGCAGTGGATTGCAACCTCTTTTGATTTGTAAACCCCAGCTGTTTTTCGGTGGTTTTGCAGACCCTGTCAGAAATCTCACATATGCACATTGCTGTATTGCATATTTTAATTATTTTTAGAGAGTTCATGGATGCCTTTAGGCTAGTCTAAGTGTCTTAGAGAAGGAGGAGAAGAAGGTGCAAAGGGCAGTTTGGAAAGCTGTGCTTTTCTGGAAGTGGCAGTTTATTTCCAAACCACCTCAAAAAAAGCATTTGGATTATTTTATGTTTTGGAGTTGTGGCTTTGCTTGGATTTTTAAAAACATTTTCAACATTGAAGAACATGAGTCCTCCCCCCTCTGTACAATTAGAGAGCTCAACTTGAATTTATTTAAACTTTTCCATTCATTTGTCTTATGAGGTCAAATTTTCATATTTTTGTTTTCCTCTGCAATCATGAAGGCTGCAAAAATGATATGGTAGAGTCATATAATGACTTGATTCTAAGAGGTAACATTTCAGAATGACAATTGTTAGAGCACTGCCAACACAGTTTTGAGCAGCCAGCGCTGTGCTGTCTTGAATCAGATTTCAATCAATAAACCAGAGGTGAAAGGCTGTTTATCCTGCTTGAGAATTCCCTTTTCTTTATTTACCATTCAATGCAGCAGCTAGGATTTCTTCAAAACACGTGAAGGTTAAGTGTCAAAACAGGCAAGTCTATTTTGCATGGTATAGCTGAAACTGTGGTTTTGTAAACAAATTAAGTGCATTGAAATAGCATTGATTTGGGTTTGGACTTGAATGGTCAGCAAAGGGCTTTTCAACCCTTTACTGCCCGTGAGGAGCCTGGCGAACAAATCTGGCAAAGCTTAGAAGTGCTGAATTTTGACACAAGTGTTTCCTGTGGGCACTTAGACACAGAACTTCCAATGACTGAGCCATTAAAAATCTCTGTTAGTGTACTGGGATGTAGCTGATTATCAGTAGACGTGTGATTTTTATTTTTAATGTGATTATCTGTAGTTTAACCTGTCCTATCAGTTGTGATGGATCTGCCATTAATTTCTACCTTTTTCCCCCCCTTTTTTGCCAACGTTAAGTGGCTAAAAGCCAAGGTAAGAAGTGTTATTTATCCTTTGACCCACAGTGCCTCATATGACTGATAGTAGAGGCTGCAGAGCCATTAAAACTGAAAACTAGCGCTCTCTTATGCTCTCCTCTGCTTTCCATAGGATATTTAGATTAAACGTGCTATACTTGATTTTTTTCATTTACAGCGTTTGACGTGTCAATATATCTGTGATACATTGACATCTGCATTTATACATAGATACATTAATTTCTCTAACACATGTAGTGCTTTGCTCTGAATTCAGTAGATGCCTTGATTCCCTTCACTTACATTTTTTGCAGGAGACTTCCCAGACAACCTGAATGACTCTGCTAGTCAAATAGCAGGGGCAAATTGAAAAATTCTGGGGCCATGCTGACTGCATCGTATTGTCAGTGTGAAAGTTGGTTTTAAATTATTAACACCTGAACGCAGATGAACACAAATTCCCTTTAAAGAAAAGAGAATATACAAGATTTTTGCATGAACCTTTCTGATGTCTGTTTTAAATTAATAGCAAAAAATAACATTGAGCTTGTATTTAGACTCTTTGTATTTACTGGTGTCTGTCTTGTGTGTAGCTGAAAACTTGCTGTTTGACAGCTGTCTGGGAATTCTCACTTCATATTCTTACACTTAAAAAAAAAAAGAAAGCTGTCAATAATAGAGCTGCTCTGTTATAAAAATAAAATCGTGTTTTCCCTTGTTTCAGCATGGAAATAACCAGCCTGCAAGAACTGGCACTTTGTCAAGAACAAATCCGCCTACACAAAAACCACCAAGTCCTCCCATGTCAGGCCGGGGAACTCTGGGGTAAGAATGAGGACGGCTTGGTCCTCACTGTGTGATAGAAGGTTTTAATTGTGCCTGTGTTGGTGTTTCTTAACTACATGGATGGATGGCAATTCTGATTGCCTTTAGCAAAAAACCACAATTACCTTTTCTGTATAAACCCTTTCAGCTGCATTGACTCTTATTTTCATGAAGACCTTTTGCAAGAATGTTTTTTCATTGATAAGGGTAAATGAGGAGGCTATTGTTATTCCTGATTTTTTTTTTTAAGGAGAAATCCTCAGGGACACAAAAGAATATCAATAAGGTTTTAACTTCAGTGGGGGAAAGACTTCATTGTTGAAGTTTTTGTCTACTCATTTCTCAGTATTTTAAGGGTATGAAATAGCTGTTGATTCCATATTTGTTGCATTATCTAACCAAAATTCATGGCATTGTGAACACTGAGTCTTGCAGGCTTGTGCATTTTTATTTTAATGCTTAAATGAGGAAGGATTTTGCTGTTCCTGAGTCCCCCTGTGACCAGTTCCCTTGCTGCTGTGGACCTGTGGGGAGTGAAATCTGCTTATCTTGGTGTGCCAGCAAGTAGTTGTTGCTAGAGACCAAAACATTAATACTTGAGAAGCTCAGAGCACGTGCCATATGGTTTTGTCTGTCCAACTGTGCAGCATCTTCCAAAAGGCATCCTAAACAAGACCTTCTACCTGTTTGTCACTCTGTCTTTCCTTTATGCCGTGGGGGACTGAGGCACTGTAAAGCTGGCTGGCGTGATTGTGTTGGCTTCAAGTATGTTGTCTGGGAGATACAGGGAGCTGGAAAAATTAGGAGTAATGAGATGGCACGGGATGGGGATCAGGAGCAATGATCAAGGAAAATTAGAAGCAGCAACTCCTTTTGTTGAAGACTTAGTGATTTTTAATCCTGATTTGATGCTTTGCTGCTTCATGATGCCAGAGTTTGTTGTGCGTTTTGCAGAGAAATTACCCTAGAGGTTTCCTCGGCATGTTTTGTGAAAATTCCCATTGCTCAAGGGCATGCAATCAGTATTCCAATTGTCTCTCTTATCCCAGCTGAGAAAGAGTTGTTTATCAGCACTGGGAAGCTGGGTAGCGCTTTCATGTCCTCTTGGACATTTGCTTGTGAAACAGCAGCATTAATGTACTGGTGAGCTGCCTCTTTCTAATGTTCCCCCTGAACAAGCCAGAGCTGTTTGGTTGCCTTAGCTGATGGCTGATAAGGATTAATCAGCTGAATGTCATTTCCAGATGAGCTTGAGGAGAGGCAGCAGTTGGCTGAGGGGGAGGAATGATGTGGGTTCATAACAGAGATTTCGATCTGCCCTTCTTGTTCAGGAAGTACAGCTCTTGTCTTGAGCAGCCGTGTTCTGCCAAAGCATGAAATATCATAGGCATGACTGTTTCCCTAATATATGCAGAAAAAAATTGACAGAAACCACAAGGATGCTACTCCTCTCCCTTTGATCCAGAAAAAAGAGATAAGCGTGAAAAATCAGAACAACCTTGGTGCGTAAGAATTTTTTTTTTAATGTTGCACATACTTTTAAGTACGTGCTGCTGCTATTGTGCAACTTGTCCCTCCAAGGCAGGATGGTCTAAAGGAATATGATGGGGAGGGAGTCCCGCACAGATACTGCATGCACTGGAAAGGGAAAGGGACTACAGGAAGCAGGGAGAGACTGTGGAAAAGCTTGGATGCTCAGGTTGGAAGTACCGTAGCAGAAGACCGCACTGGGACACTGCAGGACAGTGAGGTGGGGAGTGCTGGGCAGTGTCAGGAAAGAGTGTTTTCCTCTGTGTAAGGCTGGCAGAAAAGTGAAGGGAAGGGTTGGTCTTGAGTGATGGAAATTGCCTTTGACTTTTCTGGTGCTTAGGAGTTTGAGTTCTTTAATGAAGCTCAGAAGGAGAAAGGAGAAACTGAGGCGTGGCTGAACCTTAGGATATAGTGGGGGTTTGTTTTTAACAATATTTTTAATTGTACAGGCAAAATAAATAGTTCTGCAGAGATGAGTAGTAGTTCCTATTGCCAGTGCATTCCAAGGTAGAGTACTTCAAAACATTAGTTTTCAAGGTTGTTGCTGTTGGAAGCACATTTAAAATCTTCCCTGCTTGTCATTTTATTTAGCGGTGTTTAGAGCTATCTCTTACAACTGGAATGAAAAGTGTTTTTATTTTTCTCGTGACTGATTTCTTTGGACAGGTCTATAGGTGGTGGCAGTCTGCATATTAAAATCATCTGGAGTTCTTTATATAGATTAATTTACAAAAACTATAGTGCATGCAAACAATTCTGGTATTTCTACTTTCCTCTTTGAGAGGTTTTAATAATAAAACGTTACAGTTAAAATTTAGTGCTGCTGCGTTCCATATTGTAAAAAGGAAGTAAGTAAGTTTTTTAAAATACCAAGAAGCCATATAACTTACCAACTTGGTTATAACCAGTTATTAAACAAGTGATTAAATGCCAGTAGTTTAGTATTTTTGGTTTTGCTTAGCTGGTGCATTGCCAATTTCCATGTCTTGCAAGGGATCTCAGTTACTGGAGAGGACTGAAGAGCTCTGCCGTTCCGCCCAACAAATGCACTCTTCTTAAGGCAGTAATGGGTCCGGTAAATAGATCTTGAAAGATCTGAGTTATTTCTGACTTGATGCAGTCTGCTAGGTGACCTTGGAAGTGTCTGGGCTTCACGTTCCTGGGCTGCAGAACGGAGACAATGAAGCTCATCTATGAGGCACTTTTAAGATTTGCTTAATTGATATGAGACTGCTTGATTACTGCGTGAAACAATGAAGAGCACTGGTGATTGCAGATGTAACCTCTTCCGTGAATCTTTCCGCCTTACTCCTGTCTCAATGAGTTGAATATTTTTAGCCAAGAATGCTTTTGGAAAGCGTTTGGGGGGGAGGGAAAAGGGGGAAAGAGGAAGTTGGTACAGAGAAAGCATTTGTGCAGTGTACTGAAAGGTAACCTGAGAACGTTACGTGGATGTAACTATTGTATGTTATGTAGTATCTACATAAGAGCACTTTAGAGAGTTGAATGTGACCTGTCTACCCCGATCGGTGGAATTTGTTTAATATACCATAATGCAGGTCACTGCGCAGCGATCTCTCTTGAAAACTTAGAAAACAAATGGCTTCACTACTTCATTCATTTATCTTTTTGATCTTCTGATCTTTTATCTTTCTGTCTTCAAATCTTTTTTTCCTCGACCAGACGAAATACTCCTTACAAAACCCTGGAGCCAGTCAAACCGCCGACAGTCCCCAATGATTACATGACCAGTCCTGCCAGACTGGGCAGTCAGCACAGTCCAGGAAGGACAGCTTCCTTGAACCAGCGACCAAGAACACACAGGTAGAGCTTTTTCTCACTGTAACTCTCTCCTGCCTGGCATGCTGTTGCTTACTAAAGTCCCAGAAAAGCTTTGAAGCTTTTTGTCTGTTGGCTTTTTGTTGAAAGGCAAAAGGTGAGTTATTCTACTACTCTGATTAACAGAACTTCACTGTATTGTTAACTTCTCTAACACACAGAAGTGTCTTCATACTCTATAGAAGCCTCATTGTATCTAGCAACTTACTTCCACAATCACAGGCCTCGTTTTATATAATCTATTTTGTTCCTTCATATTTCTTTTCCAAGAATAAGCAAAACTTCAAAGTTTATGCAGTTGCACGGTAGGGTAGTGATGGGTCCTAGTGGTTTTAAAGCTGCACTATTAACCCTTGCCTATAATAGACTTAGGCTTTTTTTCTGGTTTCAAGTCCACTAATTGCAAAGGGAAATTTCTGTTGATTAGAAATACTGTGATGAAGGTAGTCTGAAAGAGCTGATTGCTTTGGGCTAAAACTTAATGCTCGTAATCAGTGCTACTATGATAGAAGTAGAAAATAAAACCTATTCACAGCGCAGGTAGTAGCATCAGCCAGTTGTTTTCATGTGCTTAAGGGCTTTGTATGAGTAGCCTGCCTTTTAGGTGAGAAGGGTGTTCGGAGTGTATTTTGGGGTTTTTTTTGAATGTAATTTTTTTTTTTTTTTAATTGCAAGGCTAGATCTTTTTCTGAGCCTCTTGAGTGAGTTCAGTTTTATCAGTTTGGTTTTTACAGCTTCAAGCTATAGGGAGAAAAACTGATGAAAGAATTCAGTGTAGTTAGAAGTAAGATACTAGCTTATTTTTTAGAGAGCAATGAAGATCTTGTTAATCTGTTTAGCTGGCTACTGTGAATGCTTCCTACTCTTGTCTCACAAGATCTTCTTTTATGTAGACTGCAGTTAGAAATTCCATTGCAACCATGGTGACAAGATCAAGGTCTTCGGCAGACAGAACACAAATTCTGAAGGAATTATCTTGGCTTCCATTTCAGATCACCGATTTTCTTTTTTGTAACAGTGTAATTTTCTGAAGTTATATGTGAATGATTTGCGCTTGACTCTTACCAGCACTGGTTTTTAGCTACGGGAGCGGGGGGAACGGTGAATAGGCTGGAACATCACTGAGTACTCTTTAATTGGCATGGATGGGTTAAAGTGGTGTTTTGGCTTCAAAACATCTTGACTACTTAGTTCCCTTTGTATTATCCATTTAATCCATATAAATTCAAGCTTTGGCCTAAGGAGTGCTCTTGGATAAGGATAAGGACAGATTCCACCAGATTCTTTTCCAGCTCCCCTAATGGAAGGAAGTGTTCCGGCCTCCAAAGGCATCTGTGGGAATGTTATCCAGTAGTTCACTAAAGTGTATTCTGTAACAATCTGTATCGCTAGCCTCTAATTTGTATCTCACATAATGGCACTTAGACAAATTGTGATCAGGTACCTTTCAGACTATCTTGGAAACAAACTTCTCATACACAAAAAGTGCATGCATGGGCAGGGGGAGTGTTCGACATATAGAAAATTATCTGCACCATACACCACACCCCACCCCAACTGGTTTATTATGGCTGTTCTCAGTTAAAAAGTTCTCAGTCTAAACTTCTGTTCTGAGTAAATATTCCTTCAGCTGACAGCATTAATATTATTAAATATTTATAGCTTAGGCATGAACTGTTCCAGCCCCAGCTTATTATTTTCAATTATTACAAGGCTCCTGAACTATTCCTGCACTTATTGCTCCGTTGCCTCGAACTGGTATAGTTGCTTACCTTATTCTTTAAAGCATTTAATTAAACATTTTATGCATAGTGATGTTTATCAGCTTAGCTAATTCCATTTATTAGGAGTGTAATGCATCCAGGCTTGATTAGCTGTATGCAATTGTATGTAGAGACAGAGGCATTTTGTAGGGGATTTTTCAACAGTCTATAATTGAGTTAGGCTAGCAGAGCTCGCACAAGAAGTGTGGCTTGATAGGCCTTTGTAAGAAATGCTGTGCTAAGACTTGTGTTTTGCTTTCATAGCGGTAGTAGTGGAGGAAGTGGCAGTCGAGAGAACAGTGGAAGCAGCAGTATTGGCATTCCCATTGCCGTGCCTACACCTTCACCGCCAACCATTGGACCAGGTATGTGGGACTCTTCCTGTGTTAATTTAAAGCTGTGATGTCAGTTGCTTGTGTTTGCAGAGGGATTTTGAGTGAATACAATGGGGTAGAAACTGTCCTGAAGCACAGTCCTAGTCAGGAAATCTCTTATGAGTCCTGAGGGACATCTAAAGTTCTAATTCTTTATCAAAAGTACTTGCAGAACAATCACTTACAGAATAGCAGATGGTTAAAATACCACTGTTGGTCCATGTTTTTACAAGATAATCAGGAGGGGAGGGGATAGAAGGAGAGAGATTTATCCTTTTAAAGCTTAAGTGTATTTTTTAAAAGCCTTTCTATGATTTGGCATTTCTGGATGCCCTGAGAAGCAGTAGCAACTATGTACATGTTTGATGGGAAATGTTTTCTAGTGAAATAGCCTGCTAACTTTACCATCTGCCAATGATGTATGTACATGTTCTTTTTTAAATTAAATATAAGTCTTTACTTCAAATAAAACACAGAAGATGACCTATAGAAGCACTGCTAATAATGAAATTCAGGCTTATCCACCAATGTAGCTTATGCTCCAGTTACAATCTGAAGTTGCCAAGCTATGATGGAGATCATTGAGAGAGACAGAACTAGTGTGTATAAGATAGCACAGCAACAAAAGAGAACTGGGCAGGATCTCTCGGCATCACAAACATATGCTCCCTTAAGAATGATGAATTGTGAGAATGTGTAGGATCCTTCTTTATTATAAGGCATGATTATTATCTTGGTAATAAACCAACTCAGTCACTTGTTTACTGTCTGTGTAGCTAATCTGTACAAGAGAACAGTGAAGTTCTGGTGTAAGGTAATTTTGTTATTGCACCTCTTAAATCTCTGTTCCTCGGATGACAAGTCTTCACTTTCTTACACACAGTAGCTTTCCTTTCCCAGGTGTTTCTGATCCTGCAGTGGTACAGATAGGCATGAAATCTCAATTATCGTCTGGCATCCCATAAAAATCAATGGGAGTAAAGATCTGCAGGTACAGGAACCTGTATAGGATCAGGGCTTGAGTTTGTATCAGTTGACTGAAGCTGAATTTCTGTGTTTATTTGGGAAGCCTATCAAGTGCCCATGATTTCTTAACTTGTGTTTTTTAAAAATATATGGCCTAATTGGGAATATAAACTATTTTATTAGCACACATTTCTGTTCCTCCTCCTCCCGGAGCCCCGCCAGCACCACCACTGCCACCACCTCTCCCGATGGGCAGTCTGATAGGTGAGATTTGTGTCAACGCTGAAGTGATTGCAGTCATGCTGCATAATCAATAATCTCTTCCTAATGGACTTAGTGAGGGTCTTTTTTCTTCTGTAGTGAGGTCTACGTGATTTCAGTATAAAAATCAGTTCTGGAATTTTTTTGTTTGTTTTTAAACAAATCTAATCTCCACTAATTTCCCGTGGTTAAAGCCTCTGAAGGTAAATGAGCAAAGTACAGGGAAAAGGCTGGCAGTTGCTGCTCCCAATAAAGCTAAGGTCAAATTAATCTGATCTATAAAAATTCAAAATCAGCTTGAGTATTGGTATTCTGCCGTATCACTCCTGTAGCTGAAACTAAGCCACAGCAGTTGCACTCTGGCTTAAAAATGGTATCTGATGTGTAGTGTGATGGACATCATCTGTCCTGTGGGCATAAGGTGACCGAAAGCAGAAGTGGCTGCACAGCGGCTTGGGTTTGATTCTGTAATGCTGCAGGCAGGCGGCCAGCTGGAAGTCTTGAGGATATGAACAATTCTTAAAAAATTGCTTCAAGCATTGCATATAGCTGTTAGGATGGGATCTAAAAGTAGTGCTTTTCAAAATGGGCAGGAAAAAGTACCCCACCCTTTCCTATGACAGGCTGGTGACAAAATTCATTGATTGTGTTATGAAACTATCTTTGGAGGCTTTGGCCCACTTAACCCTTGGCACTTTCCCTTACTGATGTGTTAAGCGAAAGTGACTTTGGATAATATTACAGGGCTGCAAACTTCTGATCACACACTGTTTGTGTGTGTGTGTGTTTGTATATTTTATATATATTTATACAAGATATATACATATGTATATAAAAGTACAAACCATTTTATTGCAAAACAATTTCTGTGTTTAAAAATTGCGTTGATCCATGTGACCCCAATGTGTGAGATTCATAAGTTTGCAGAGTGTGATTCTTTTCTCTGTCTGTCTGAGCTTAATCCAAAAGAGAACTTTTGTTGTTTTAACCTTGAATTTTGTGCAGCAAGCATGTGGAAGGTAAAAATGGTGTTCATCCTGAAGAATGAGAGACATGTCTTTCTGTCAGCCACAACTGGTGATTCCCATTTGTTACTGCAAAACACAGATGAAAGCACAACTAGCAAATATGATCGATAAATGTGCCAGGTGTCTGAAGCTCATCACATTTATTTTACTGTTTTGTTAGAGCATCTTTTGATATTAAATTGGAGACAAGTTCTGGTTCACAATGAGAAATATTTCCTTTGAGCAGAATGTGGATTTTTTTTCTGTATGCTTTTTTAATAAAGGGTCTTGCATGTAGAATAATTGAGATATGCTTAGGAATTGGAAGCTGATGCAATTTTCCAGTCCAATCCAGTCTCTCCAAGTTATTCTCAGCGTTTCTCAAATGTCCTTTATATGAGTGTTGGTTTATGTCCTGTATGTTTTTTTTCTCATTATTGATTATAACAGGGATGTTTGTTTCTTGTTAATCTCCTGTTACTGGCCTTAAATTATTGGAGACTTGTAATCAAGTATTTCCCATGTTCTGGGCTTTTTTCTATTTTCTGCCTTCTATCTCAAGTAATGCTCTGCTTAAGTCTTTTCCTTGGTTCCTTTGGCTAATGCTTTTCAGCTGCTCCGGGTTCAGCTCCTGGTTCCCAGTATGGCACAATGACCAGGCAAATCTCGCGACACAACTCTACCACTTCTTCAGCATCTTCTGGTGGATACAGACGGAATCCTTCTGTGACTGCCCCATTTTCTGCTCAACCTCATGTTAATGGCGGGCCTCTTTATTCTCAAAATTCAAGTAAGCTTCTGAGCTCTGAAATCACAAACTGTTTTGAGCAAAATGATTGTCAAAGCATGCATGGCGTTTTAATTCATGTATGAAGAGCATCAATCAGATTACTGCTTTCTTTCCTAAAACAGAAGGAAAAACAAACAAGAAAAATCATATTGAAGTTGTACAGTGATTGCACTATATGCAATTATACTGTTTTCCCCTCTGACTTGTTTGGTGTTACTCATGACAAGAAATTATTATGATTGCCTGTCTAATTATAGGCACCTTATACTTAGCATTTCAGGTGTGCTTGGAGAATATAAACTAAAACCAGATTTTTTTTATATAAACCTATAAACCATGTTAGGAGACCTAATATGGTTGTAGTACAGTCCCTCTACTAGTGGGCTAGTGGCAAGAGTACTGTCAGAGCACTGTGTTCATGTAACAAACTCTTCCCATCACACAGTTCCTCCCTGTCTGTCTCTTTCCTAAATACTTTCCTGGTTCCAAGTTTCTCATTTGTTTTTAGTTTTGACTGGTAAAGAAGAGCTCAATCCCTCTCTTTTTAGCAGACTCTTCCTCTGTGCTTCCACACTAGTAGTAGTGTAGATGGAGATGAACGAGGGAAGGGATGGATGCCATGGGCAAGTGAGCAGGTTTTAGTCAGCGGCGTCCTGTCTACCTCCCATCCAGGGCAAAGGAGGTTCACTGCAGAAAGATCTGCAAAGTGAGGATCAGCTTGAGTGTTGGCAGAAAGCTGTTTCTATCAGGAAGCTTCTTCCTTACCGTTTTCATACATTTTGACCAAATACACCTAGAGGAGTGATATTCCTTTGGTGGTTTCTGGTGGTGTTCTTCAGTGTGCCAACTCTTTAAACTTCAGAGTGATATTTCTTTTAAAAAGAAATGTTGATGTTTGGGCTGAAGATCACTTTGGATATCGCTGTTGTGGACATACTCTTAAGGAAAGAATGCATATAAAATATTTAAGATAGTGAGGCAGAGAGTTTTCTCCGTGGTTTAGAAGTATTATGTTTATCAGAAAGCATTTTTATGTACAGACACAGTACCTATATATATTTTTTTTTCTTCCAATCCTGATTTTCCTCCCACCCTCTCTCACCCATACTGGCCCTTCATTTTCCTCCACACTTGTGTTGCCCCAAATTAATTCCCTGTAACACCAGAAACTCCTTCCTGGTTGAACAGTTGTGTTCTGTTGATTAAACAGGGCTTTCCTTCTGGAAATAGTTCAGTTGTCTTAAATGCTGTGCACACCACTGTTCCTGAATACTTACATTTGTCCAAAGCAATTTTTTTGCTCAAATGCAGGTGCTGTTCCTTAATCTAGCCTCTCTGGTGTTTTCAAAATACTGATTGTCAGCATTTTTAAACAGTATTTTGATGGGTGTGTTTTTCTACTTTAAACTGTTTTCTTCTGTTTCTGTAACTCGTGATTTTTTAATTTTTTTTAATGCTACTGTCTTGACATTAAATCCAGGTCCCATGTTTCCTTAAGGTTTTACTTTTCATTCTAACAAATACTCTGTTTTTTTCTTAGATGTTTGCTTCAATTTTGTGAGAAACCCGTTTGTTTTCCCTCTTTTATTGATCATTTCTCCCATATAGTTTATTTGACTGTTGGTTTTGTAAAGAACTAAGTGCTCCATTTTTATTCATTAAACATTAATCTTAATTATGGCTTTATTTAAAACTGTTGCTTACTTGGAAATACAGAACCTCTTTCAAATTTGGTTCCAACTGGATTATCTTGCTGAATTCCTACCTTCACAGGAATTTCTCTGCTTCAGTACAAGAGAAATTCCACTGTGCAGGGGCACGGTATAAACAAATAAGTTGATATTTTGTTGGATTTTTCCTTTTTCTCCTTTTTCTGGCGAAACGTCCTGCCAGAGATGATACTTTGAACAGCATGCCCTACTGCTACCATGCCTCTTTCCTAACTGTGGAGGGAAGAGTTGAGCTGTCAGCTCAGCATCTCTGAGCTGGTGCCACGTGTCTCCTCTCTCATTACTCAACACATAAGTTTGCACTTCAGAGAAGACGAGCTTGCAAGTGCTTCCTGGGGCAGCTCTGTGCTCTAGTGTAGCCAGTTGTAGCTGTTGGAACCTTTGCCAGCCTCTTAGGTTGCTGAGTGCCTTCTAACCACAGAAAACTTAATTATTTAAAATAAAGTTCCATTCCGCTCTGAACCCATCTGTTTTTCCTACCAGCAAGCAGCAAGGTCCTTTTTTCTATGTAAAAGAAAATGATAGTAAGCCAACCCTCTGACCCTTGCCCCAGCAGAACAAAATGATGGGAAGTGTTCTCTGTATGAATTAAGTATTGATTAATTATTATTGATTATGAATTAAGTATTGATGCTGCAGCATTGTTTCCCTTGTGAAGAGTTGTCTTTACTCTTTGTTAGTGCTGCTTTGCTGCACTCTAAAATAGTCCAGAATCCTGTGAAACATCACGTCTACTTCTAGTAGCATACTTTTGAAAGAAAACTACTACATATAAGTAATCCTTACTTGGCAGCAAGACGAAAAGCTGAGTTTTGTGTGATCCCCAAGTGAAGTGGAGCAAGTCCCTTCGCACACACCCCCTGTGAGCTTCCAGGTGCCCAGCCTGCGCTCGGCTTTTTGTTCAGCGAAACCCAGGGCCACGCTTCGCTTTTTTATCCTTGATTGGCTAACCACGAATTCAGCCTTGTTGGAAACACAAGCTTGAAGAAGGTTCTTCTGTGTGTGTGTGTGTGTTCTTGTTGTTCTTTACGTACTTTGTTTTGTGGTCCTCGTTACTGACGGCCGCTTTTGTTTGTTTCTTTTTTTTTTTTTTCCTTTGTCTGTTTGACTTTCCCAATATGGTGTGTGCGTTGCTACCAGTTTCTATTGCTCCACCCCCTCCCCCTATGCCTCAGTTGACTCCACAGATACCTCTCACAGGCTTCGTGGCCAGGGTGCAGGAAAACAGTAAGTTTGGACAAGCTGAGCTGTTAAAGGGTAGAGCCTCCTTTCTTCTAGCATGCATGGCTGGCAAGTCAGACTCTATTTTGTTTCCTTTTCCAGAAGCTAATACCATCTTGCATCGTAGTGTCAATATGCTATTGGAGCTGAAGGGCACACTCTTTCAATATTTTATAACACGTGCATGATTTTTACTGACCCATTCAAGTTCTGAACTGCAAATTTATTATAGAATGACAGTGTGAAATATGTGGCATATGCTTGGTGTGAATATAGAAATGTATCTTAATTAAAAATAGTCTTTTCATGTTGAATCATCCTGCCCCAAGGCTTTCTGACTAGGGATAATTGATTAGTTTTTATCAGAAAGGCTTATGTAGACTGTCAAAATATGTTCTACGTAACCATTGATTCTGATACCATAGTAGTTTCCAGGAAGCTGTACAGTCAGTTGAAAATGTTCAATCTCATGATCTAATGCCATTGTAAAGGAGCTTGTAAGGTACTTCTCCTCTCAGCAGCCTTTATTCTCCATTTCTTGGTGTTCTCCAGCCAGATTTCCTTGCTGAGCTTCTTGCAGCATAGCTCTGCTTGTTAGGTTTGCAAGAGAGATGCTCCCTGGCTATGATCTGTGCTGTAAGGTGTTGTATTCTGGTAACTTTGCTTTTACCATTGCTGCTCGATTCATTTCAGGTGAGTGTCACTGTCCCAAATGCTAGTGCAGGTGTAAAGCCATGTTTCTGATCTCGGGACATCTTTGCTGTAAGAGTACGTTGCAGTTCTGTAAACAGGATGAATGCAATGTGGATAGGATATGAAGGAAGCAGAAAATGTTTGGGATCCATAGTGAAGTTTTCTAGGATCTCAGGGGCTACTACTACATAGAAACTAGCAGAGCTTTTCAGTGGTCATGTTCTGAACATTCTCCTGGAAGCATCTCTCTGGTTTTCATTCAAAAAGAGGGTATTTTGGTGTTTAAATCCTAAGAATCGTATTGATGTAGAATAGTATGCCGCAAAATTGTGTTGACGAACCTTTCCAAAAAATCAAAGTGTGGAGGTAAACCTTCTGAAGGTTACGGAATGTCTTCACTTGCAGATAAACTTGAGAAAATTGACACCTGCTTCCGAAATGTTGCAAGTATTGTCCTCCTGGAGATAACACAGCCCTTGGGAGAGCGGAGGTGAAAGGGACAAACTCATTCGTGTGTGCAACGGCAAAATGCAAGCTGACTTGTGACTGAGATTGCAGCAAAAATAGCTGAAGCCTGAAATCTGGTCTTAGGAATGGTTCTTTTAATTTTCTTTTAACAGTCCCTTGGGTTTGAAAGTTATATGACGAGTATGGCTTTGAGCTGCTGCCGCCTCATTTTGGCGGCGGGGGTGCGTGTGGCAGTCTGCACGTACACTCGGCAAACCTGGCTGGAGAGGCTGTTGTTGAATTTTGGCGTTGCGTGCGAGACTTCATCTGCCTGGTTTTCTGCAAGAAGTCCACAGTCAGTGGAGTGGAATTAGGGAGACGTGGGTAGGCTTCTCTTTTCCTTTGTCTGTATGGCTTTGGAAAGCAACATCCTCTGCTCTGTGGACTCCTTTCGGAGGACAAGGACAGAGGGGTTAGAATGCAACACCCATTATTTTTTCCTGCGCCCTGTGCCCCAACTATGGGTGTCTCCTTCAGAGAGGTTTTCCAGTGTGTCCAGTGCCCAGGGACAACTGATGGGATGTAAATTGCTCTCCTGTCACACCCAGTCCTTTCATCAAAAGGAGTCTGCTGGTCCCCATTTAAAGAACAGGGATGTGAATATATAGAAGAGAAGATGCCTCAGTATGGCCCCGTTACCCTTTCTCATTTAGTGAGGTTTTCCGTGTGCTTTATTTTCCTCCCCTAGGAAAAGTAATCCTCTTCTAGTGTCTGCCTGTTGTAAGTTCAGAACCAGGAAAAGTCCAGGTTAAAATCCAAGAGGCGGGGGGATAATTCCATGGGGTGGCACTTGTCTGATTTTCTGTTCCGTTCTCTCCCCTCGTTTAAATGTGAAGTTGTTTTACATGTTTCCCATCAAGCATGCAGTTTCTGCGCTGCATCTCAGTTAGGGTACGTGTTGGCGCTTTCACACCTGCATTTCCTCCCCTCTTCTTTTAAAGTAAGCAACTTCATTGTTGAATAAATACAACTTTTTGCATTTCTTATGGTAAGGATTTCTCAAGATCTCCAAAGATTGTAGTTTCAGAACTGGTAGAGAAGTCTATTTTGTGAAAGATGTGCCGAAACTACCGCACAAAACCAATCCATTCATAAACAGTGTTGTCCTGTGTCTGTGGTGGATTTATGACACGTCCGTGTGGGTGCTATTCAGTGACATGGGCAAGCGTAGCTTTCACTCAGCCAAAGACTTTGTTAGTTGGTCTCCAAGTGACGTAAGTAGGCTTCTGTATGGGAGAGAATCACTAACACAGTGGCAGAGAGACCAGTGGGTTATACAGCTCAGCTGGTCCAGTTGGAGAGGAGCTGGGCTTGCAGGTGAAGAGCACCGTTAGCTCTTCAAGGAGTAGAGAGTGGGCAGGGTGCCACGGCTGAGGCCGTCTCTGTCCCAGCAGCTCCTGCTAGCTTCTGCCCCCTCCCAGCAGATTTGGCTTGCCCTGTACCAGTGTAGCCAGTCTGACCCAGCTAGGACATGGGAGCTGTGCTTGAGCCCCTTGTCAGAGGCATGTGGATGAAGAGGAAAGGTTAATCATCACTGGAGCAGTGGCTAGGTAAAATGAAGAGCATTAAAGCAAACAGAAACCCTGTTTCTAATGTCCAGTGCCACTGTAACTAGCAGTAGCTGAAGCTCTGCTCTGTTGTTCTTTCCTTGCCCTGCAGCTTGGCTTCCTCCTCAAGATGAGTGTAGTGTGCTGGAGCTGCGTGTTCCGGAGCACCTGCCCAGCCTGATGGCTCCTTCCAGTCAAACTCTTTCTAGAAGAGTGGTTCTTAGCCTGTGTTCTCAATGTGCAGGCTCCCAAATCTCTTGTAATTAAATCTGAATTGCTATATAATAGTAATTAAATCTGAATTGCTGTATAACAAAGTTGAGTTTAGTGGCAGTAGCTTCCTTTCAGTAACTTCTGGCTTCATGGTGCTTACACCTAGGTCCGTGTGTAGTAGACCACAGTTAGGTCTAGGAATAGGATAAGTGACTTGATGTCTTCCATCTGAGTGTGCTCCCTCTCTCCTTTGCTGCCAGCTGCTGCAAACATCACTGAAAACTAATTTGATGAACTGATTTTAAGAGTGATTTGTATCATAATGCCTTCCCCCTTTTTCCCTTTCCCAAAGCAACTTGTAATTGTGCTGATTGGAGAATCTCAGGGCAGGGATTTGACGTTTTGGATTATACACTTAATTCCTTGAGCACTTTTCCCCCAAGAGCAACAGCTGCCTGTTGTAGTTTTCCATTTATTAATTGAATCCTGAATATGTGCACACACACACGCTAGTCTGCAAGATAAGGATCAGTTCAAAGCTTTTCTTCTGCAGGATTACTTGGCTTTCTCTTACCTGGTTAAATCTTAAATGCTAGTCTCTGAGCTTTTTTATCATCCACACCAGATCTTTTTTGTCCCGTTAGTGCTACCTCTGAGGGGGAAGGAATCCAAGGAAGCAGTGTTCAGAAATAAATTCAAGTGATTGTTATAGACAAAGGATTTGTTAAAAAATAATCAAGCTGCTGGTCCAGTCCAGAGGCCTGTTGCTGTCCGGCTCAGAGGGTGCCACTCGGAGTCCTCCCATAGCTGACCGCTGCAGCCAGCCCCTCAGCGCATGGACGTTGGAACAGAACCTTTCTTCTCTGCTGTTGTTCAGCTTAAGCCCCGCAGCATGTGCTTTGACTCTAGTAGCATTTATACATAGATCTGACCACTAATAACCAATGTAGTTGTACGTTGTAGCTGTTAACACAAAGGCTGTTTCTAATCAGTGCATGGTGTTATAGTGCATGCTGTGTGTTGTCCCCCCACCCCTTTTATTTACAGTGTGCAGCCTCAGGTTTGTTTGCATCTCCACGCTGGTTTGATTTAAGAAAAAAAAAATAATCTCCAAACGTTTCTAGTTGCTGATAGCCCGACTCCTCCCCCCCCACCGCCTCCCGACGAGATGCCGATGTTCGATGACTCTCCTCCTCCGCCCCCCCCACCTCCCGTGGATTATGAGGATGAGGAGGCAGCTGTTGTGCAGTACAGTGATCCCTATGCAGATGGAGATCCTGCTTGGGCACCGAAAAACTATATAGAGAAAGGTAAGAGACGCATCACAACTCTGTGTTACTGAGGGGAATGAAGGACTTGGTTTGGANATAGAGAAAGGTAAGAGACGCATCGCAACTCTGTTACTGCGGTGTCAGAGGATTAATGGTATCTGAGGGGGATGAAGGACTTGACTTGGGTCTGATGAAAACCATCATTGGGTTCTACCTTAGCAGGGACAAAGCACTCTTTTCTTAGTTTGTCTGTGGCTACACTTAATGTGATAAAATATAATCCTTTGGAAGAATTATAAAATACCTTCAAGCATTCTAGAATAGATTAAAAAAATCCTTTGTTATGAGAAGCGGATGTAAATCAGATGGCGTTCATCTTTGCTGAGCTGCTGGGCTGTGTCTGTAGCTGCCTCAGGATTGCTGGGCAATCACCTAGAAATAGTGTTGCAAAAGGCCAGGAAGTCCCAGCTCTATTTATCCTGTCAAACTAGAGAGCTAGAGTGGATTGTTAGATTTTAAACGAAAGCAGTGAGGCTTCCTTGGGCTCTAGATCAGCAGCCTTAGGTATGAACTCCTATAGTAAATGTCTCTTCCCGTGACTCACGGAGATGCTGGTTCCCTGCCCGGAGAGTTGTTCTGACCATGACCATTGCGTCAGTCTCATCATCTGGCTGGTGCTGTCGTGCCTATGGAACGGGGTGGGGTACCTGTGGTACCTGTCCTGGCAGAACCGCTGTGTTCCATCTTCAGTCCTAGCTGGACTCTGTGTGGCATGTACATTATTTGCTAGGCATTAAGACATCAGATTTCTGAGAGTATATATACGTACAATAATAAGTTATTGGAATTCATAAAACTGATCAGTTGCATAAATCCATGTTAACTGTTTTGATGGGGAAGGCTGTGATGTCCAAACTTTGTGTATTCACAGTGGTAGTTTTTAATTCCAGGGTTATTGGTGGTGACATTTACTTTCCTTAGGGAGATCTCTGCTTTGTTATTTGCACACAATGAGTTGAAGGTTGGTAAGAGTAATTTCTTCACCAAGCAGGTACTGAAAAACAGCTGATGTTGCTGTAAATTCGCTTTTGCTTTTTCCTACACCAACTTTTATACTTACAGCTCCTTGAGAAGCAATGCCCAAACTCACCATCCCATCAAAGCTGTGTAGCAAAGACCATCAATTTCTGTGCAGTGGCTTTCAGCAGCTGTTTACAAGATCACACGCTGAAACACGTACTGTACAGCTGCAGGGGCCATCGTGTAGATGTTTTTTTCTCTTGGACCATTTCTACAGGTTTTTTTTTAAGGCTTTCTCTAATCAAGAGATCCCTACACTGGGATGTATGTGCTGTTGAGGTAATGTGACCAGGAGTGACTGCCACACTCATGGAGCCACTTATTGCGCAATTCAGCTTTTAAGTGTCCATATGCTCTGCTTTACTGTGTCCCAGTCAACTGTACCTCTCTGCCAGCAGTTTAACTGAGTGTTCAGTGTAGTCACCACCCACTTCTTACTGGTAGCTAATGTTGCAAGAAAAGTGAAATTTCATTTTCTGGACTTAATGTTCAACAGGGAAGGCATGTGAATTCATTATGGAAAATTCCAGGATAGCAAACTAGTCTTTAAAAAAAAAAAATTGTACTTCAAAAAATGTTAATGTTGGTCCTATTAATAAAATGCTAAATTTGTCCCTGTTCAATCCACAGTTGTTGCTATATATGACTATACAAAGGACAAAGACGACGAGCTGTCGTTTATGGAGGGTGCAATCATTTATGTGATAAAGAAGAATGACGACGGCTGGTATGAAGGAGTTTGCAATCGAGTAACTGGCTTGTTTCCTGGGAATTATGTTGAATCAATCATGCACTATGCTGATTAAAATCCTTTGCTTTTCAAAGTTGGGTCTTGTATTCAGTCATACCATGATTATTTACAAGGGGTAACTAAAAGCTAACAGAATTGTCTTAATATACTTTCAAAAAAATGTGCCCATTTCTTCAGGCCATACTGTTTTAATGGTATGATTGAATGTCCATCTCTCTCTGGAGACAGTATGTCCGACCTGATGGCAATTTGTAAAACAAGCAGCTGTCTATAACTGGTTATACTTATTTACTTATGCATTGTTAATTTTATGACCAGCCTAAATATTCTGGGGAAGTAGGGTATAATATTTAATGAACCATGATTCAGATTGTGCCATTACATTTTTCAGTACAGCATGGTAACTAACACTACGTTAGACTAACATATTAAAATCTGGATGAGAAGTTTAATGTTAGTGCTGGTCATATTACTTTTTGTTTAGACTCTTTGCTCATTCTTGAACTATATTTGTTTAAAGCATGCATACAAACTTATGTATTGAAATATACTTTTTTAAAAATCCAAGATGCTTCCAATTGTTGTAATCTTTACCTGGAGTATTCTCACTGAAGTCGATTACAATGAGTTGTTTGGGTCTAAGGTGTCCATGTGAATCAAAAAATGGGTGGTCTTATGTATGTGTAATTTGTACCCAAGTTTTTTTTAATGAGTAAATTTACATTATGACTTTTTCCATTCATAAATATATAAGTGAACCAAAGGTCTTGTCCATTACTTTGTTGGTTGGCTTGGCAAAGAAGTTTGGAATGCTAACGGAGCGAAATCATGGCTGTGTTATCCCAGGCAATGTACTGAAAAGCAAATGTTTGTAACGTGACTTTATCACTGACAGAGGGCCAATAAATTAGATATGAAACCTGAACTACACATTTATACCAACTCTTAAAAGTTCTTTTCTTCCAAAATGAATTTTAGGAAGGATTTGTGACTGAATCTGGTTATCTAGAGGCAGTAAGTTGGACACCACCTGTAACTGACATTTCTCAGTGGAAACTATCAGGCTTGGTGATGTCCCAGCTGAGCACAGACAGCAGGCTCTCCTCAAGACATGATAAAGGAGGAACAAACACCCAGGATGTGGATGGGTTTTACAGGAACAGAGCCATGCACTTACCCACTGGGTTAAGGGATCATGGGCAGAGTTAGAGATGATGTACTTCCCTGTTCTACAGATTCTGTGGTTTAACTAACCTGAAAAGGAATGTGGTGGTACTGGATAATCACTGTAAGAGGAATGCGTCTGGGACTTCAAAGCACCCTTCTGGGAGGGTACCGAATATACTCAGAGGGATGGAAGGAAGGTGACGGAGCTGAAGCTTAGACTGGCTGTTGAATCATTCAGTTTTAGTGTGAGTTAGAAACACCGAGCCTTTCATTTTCTCAACTGTACCAATCTCAAATTCTGCATCTTGTTAACTGCTAGCAAGTAGCAACCAATCCTATACCAGTATTTCATTATATATGTACATGAGAAGTTTTCCAATTCATAACAAATTGAAGTCTATATCTGTCTTTTAGAATAAACCAATTTGTGTGTATACAGTTCCAGGTACTTCTGTAGTTCAACAGCCAGAAAAGCACTCAAACCATCTCTCTTCACAAGAGTTTACCAGACAGTACCATGCATGCTGTGTTTATTACTGTGAACAAGTGAAATTTGGAGCAACTTCAGTTCTCATACACTGATTTATATTTATTCTCATCATGGCCTTTGTGCATCAACATGTAAACATCTTCCCTGCCCCCGACAATTAACAGCCCCCACTAAAACAATTGTACAGCACAATTTGATTTGCTCTGAATTGTATGGGATCCCACAATAAAACACTTTAAACTTTTGTTTTTAAAAAAAAGTAGAACTTCCAAAAAAAAAAAAGTTCTTTAAAAAAATAATTTTTGGTAGCCTGTGTTGGAAGCAAATAACTTTTGAAGTAAATTTAGGCACAGTCTGGTAAGTAGCTGCCAGAATGAGTGGAAGGAGTTCTCTCACTTGTCTCGCATGAGTACCATTTCCGTCAGCTGAATGAGGGCTTCTCGTTCCGGGGATGGCCGTAGTTTACTGATCTCTCTTGTAGCTTCATGGCAGTAGCGCTGGGCGAGGTAGGTTGTTTGCTGCACACCATCACTCTTACATAAGAAGACAGTTAAAGGTAATGGGTAACTGGTCAGCCTCCCTCCTGCCTTTTGCCTTTTCCGTTACAGGGGGAAGTTTTAAGGTCAGTAAGTTCCCTGAACGCTTAAATTGTATGCTGAAGGGGAAAGGAAGAGGATTCATGCTATAGTCAATGACTCCTATATCTCTCCTCCAAAGCTTCAGAATACTAAAACTCATCCATGCTAAACGTAAGGATACTTAGAAAACAGCACTGGTATTAAATAACATACTATTCAGGGGGATTAGAAGCTAATGGTTTAACGCCTCCCCTCTTTCCCTAAATAAGAATCACAGAATCATTAAGGTTGGAAAAGACCAAGGATCATCAAGTCCAACCGTCAACCCAACACCACCTAGCTCACTAAACCATGTCTCTAAGCACCACATCTACACCTTTCTTGAACACCTCCAAGGAGAAGTACAAAAAAACATGCTATGCTGCAAAAATAGGTATTAATTTTGTACAGACAAATCTAATATGGAGTGTAGGCTGCAGTTACAAGACTGACTGGTAATTATGTGCCGCTCACACGGCTACTCTTCAGCTGAAGGAACTGAGTTCGTGCATGAGCCTTTTATCATGTGGATTTTACACTACTGGAGGGAAAGAAGAAAAAAAAGCTCTTTAGTACCTGGCATTTCTGCTAAAACACTGTGCCAGTAAGGCAGATGAAGTGTACTAACTTGGTATTGTACATAAGATGCTACTTATCAGGGCTGCATTTTCTGATACATGTTATTTTACTTCAGAGGCAACGAATTTCAGACTGACTTCAGCGAGGACAGTACTTCAGGAATAAAATATTTTGTATTGGTCCTACCTGCAACACATATTTCCGAGCACGTTCAATGTCTCCTGGCTTACTGAATCGTCTCATTATCATAGCGTTCATTTCTGGAAACTAAGCACAGAGGGAGAAGGTTTTGTAGCTGCCAGTCATGCTAAGGTCAAAAAGAAACCAAAGTACAGATCTCTGCCACTGTTAACACAGGTATAGCTATAGGTCAATACCTGCAATCTGCACAGGACTGTACTATAGCAAAGCCCCAGCATTTAAAACAAACTGTCTGTAGCCATTTGGTAGCAAAAGTTAGCACCTGCCCTTTCATCGTGTTGAGCAGAGAGGGCAGTGTGGCCATTCCTGATGTGGCTACTCCCAGGTGTATAATCTGGGTCAGGTTCTTTGTCACAAATGAGGGTTAGTGATGGTGTATCTAGAAGCAGCACCTCTTCCCCAACTCAAGCAAAAGAGAAGCCAGGAGGTCTGCTATACCTCTATTGCACAGTTTGAGCTGTAAAATCCTTCATGATACCTTTGACTGTTACCTCCACTTACGCTTTCCATTGCTCTGGTATTTTATATACACAGGCTGTGCCTGTGGGAAGCTGAGGACAGATTTTTTTATAAGGGAAAAATTACTACTATAATCTATTTTGTTTTCAGTCACGTAGAATTTGTAGTTAGTACTGCACACTCGAGTCCTTACAGATCAGGCAGATGACTAATCAGTTGTCTGTGAAAGTCACTGCATCACTTATCTAACCATGCAGGCACCTTCTTCAGACAGTCCAGAAATAGAAAAACCTGGTGCTTAACAAACAAAGGCCACAACTCAAGGCAGCTACTCTGCAGAAGAATTATTTTTGAAGGAAAGAATTGTTTGTTCATCTTGTCTTCAAGGGTTATCGTCAAACCAAGATGATTTGATTGCTGTGCAGCTGTAAATGATCTGCTTTTCCTGCGCACCTTTGGTTCTGAAACTGTGGATGTACAAACTTGTTAGGGAACAAACACGTAACGTCCCTCATTGTTGTGACATTTCCCTGTTACTCACAGGTGGTCTTCTTGGAAGATACATTTAGAAGTTTATTGGTGACTCACACTTTGCTTTCTCTAGATGCTTCCCATGTACTGACAATGTAATTGCAATGTTCATATAATCCATCTTCCTGTGGTTCATATTTACAATTATATAGGCTGCATATGCTTTCACTTTTTACATTTAAGCACTAAAGAATATAAAAATCCCCAAACCCGTAATGCAAAGCTGTTATTAGCATCTCTGCAGATGTAACAGGCAGTAGATAAGCATTTTTCAGGAATGCTTCTAAGAAAAATAAACTCTCACTCTTCAGCTGTACTAGTTCTAGGAGTGGCTTTAGCCTTAGTATATGCTAGTGTATTTCTTTAAAAAAAATATTTGGCTGTTCGGGTTTTTTAACCGAGTGAATTAACTTTAGATACTGAACCAATGTCTCACATGAGGCTAAACATTTTTGGTATAAAGGCCTCTCCTTAATATTCTAATGCATAAAGATATATTTCAGAGGGAAGGGAGAGGACAAGAAGAAAAGAAGGTCATCACTGAAGATCCAGAGCATGTTCAGAACATGTCAAGAAGACAACATAAGGATTACCAGATATGTTAAAGGGTATGCAGGATAGCAGTAATATTAATGCCAAAAGAAAAGCCAGCCTATAACTAACAATTACATTTTGGACTATCTTCAAGTCCTGGCTCAGGAGTTTTTATTCTCCAATACAAACAGATGAAACATCTTTCAGTAGCAGCACAGATAAGTGTCTGTTGAAGCTCCAAATCTTTTTTTAGCACTTGGACTTTGTTTATATATCACTTAAAGTCTCTAGTGCTTGTAGTTTCTTGAAAACAGCAGGAAATTTTCAGCAAAGAAGCCTTCTGGTTAATGCGGAAAACTTCGCAAGATGGTCAAGTTATCTTTCAGTGTAAAAACGTATGCTTCCCATCTATCAAAGATCTAAATGAGGGAAAAGTGTTTAAAAGTGACCTACAAAGAACAAGCAACATTTTAAAATAGAACTGACATTTTCTTTTCCTGTATTTTCGTATTATGAGCTTAACTGATTTCTCTTATAGGGCTAATTAAATGATAGATGAAGCTGAAAGTCAGAGACAGCCAACCCAAAGAAATCAATGGAATAATTGTTTTAATTGAAAAAAAATTGGAACATTCAACACCCCCAAGACAATCAGTGTAACCCACTCTCTGCCAAAATCCGAGTATTTGCAACGTCCTTGTTTCTCTCTACAAGTAGCTTTAACACAAAGCAAGCAACCAACCATTTCACAATTGCATCTTCTTTCTCTACCCAAGTGTCTCGCTGCTCTGAAACAACTCCAGTTGCTGATGACTAACAAGATTGTGTTGCTTACCAACAAGTTCTGAAATAAGGGTTCAGGAACAAATATGTGAATCCCGCAAATGAGTCTGTCAGGAGGAACTGGAACATGGAGGAGGCTGTTCTCAGCATGCATTTCTCTGCATTCTTAAGTGTGGCTGACCCTCTCTGCTTTCCTGTCTTTTCTGAGATACACGTCATTGTAAGTGCCCAAAGGATAAGGAAACACATACATGTTGCACCTCCCCTTACTCCAGGCTCTTTAAGAAAGAGGGGGAAGTCACTGTCATAAAGTTGTATTTTTAAAAAATTATTTAAACCTTTTCCCACGTCAAGCTCTGAGGAATTCAAATGAGAGATCACAGACTAGTGCTCTCACTGGAACTAGTTGTGCCAGTTTTTGTATGATGCAGTGAAGTCTGGTAGGAAGGACTGCTTTCTAAGTCCCAAATGTTCTTTCCTCAGGTGAACCAGAAGCTTGAGCAAGGTGCATTAAACCAGTTTCTTCCCCTCTTACAGATTACCACCAATTTTAATGTTTCTTTTGGTGCTGCTGGCACTCCTCTTTTCCTTGTACTCCTCCAAATCATTTTCAAGCCACTAAAAATCTTGACCAAGTTTACACTTTTTTTATTTATGATACTCCTTTCTCTTACCCAGACTGTGATTACATTTACCTTCAGAAGGGAAAGCTTCCCACTTTTTTGTTAAGACTCAAAGAGATGAAGAGACCAAATCCAATAGAGTTGCCCACCTGAAAACTAGTCAGTAGGTTTAAGTTCTTGGCCCCAGGATGGATACAAAGCCCAGAACTTGGCAAAAAGGCTACGTACATAGTCAAGCCTGGGGAGAACAAGATGTCACAGGAAAGAACATAAGCGAAGAGCTACTTAGGACTAACCTGCAGAAGAGATGGAGAAATTCTCTGTACACCTGCCCTTTGGTGAAGGTTAAGCACTTGAACTGGAGGAGCAGAAGACCACTGCTGCTTTTGATACAAGGGCCGAATGGTAAGAGGAGTTGTGTAGGAAGGTGTTTCTCAAAGAACATGCGTGTGCACGCTAAATCCAGCTGATCTTGAATCCACTGGTTTTTCACACATGCCCAGCCCATGCTCATCACTTATGCTGAAGACCTGATGTGCTGGAACCGGACCTCGGTGTGTGCTCTGGAGAGCAGTGCACGCTTTTTGTTTTAGGGAAGTATATTCCTGTGGACTTACCTGTCGACAAGCAAACAAGACAGGGCCTGTGGCTAATCCAAGCTTGAGATCTGCTGCTGTTGGTTTCCCCAGACGGTCAGCACACGATGTAAAATCCAGCACATCATCTATTAGCTGGAAAGAGATACACAGATGAAATGAAAACTTTATTTTTTTAATGAGAAATAAATACAGAATAATCCTTGTTAAGAGAAGATTCGTAGAAAGAATTAAGACAGCCCACTTTGATTTCTAAGGCACTTTGGAAAAGTTTAAATTTTAGTTTAGTTCAACAAAAGCACTACCTGAAAAGCTATGCCAACATTTTTTCCATACTGGTATGCAATCTCATGAACTTTGGGATCTGGGCAGCCTAAAATTGAAACCTGAAAAGAAAAAAAAAAAAAAAAAAGCAGGCAAAGGTAGGGAACAGCTTCTGCAGGAGTATGAGCTGGGTAGGCTGGGTTGTATCAGCCTGGAAGAGAGACAGTTGCAGGGCAAGGGTGAGTATGTGAGACGTCTGTGAAAGAAAGGGAAACAGGAAGGAACTTTAATTCCTTCTCATTAGACTTAAAGTCATAATGTAAATTTATTAGGCAGCAGGTTTAAAAGAAGCAGGGGGAAAAACCGGTATTTCAGCGCTTAATTGCACTTTGAGATTGTTGGCACAGAATTGTGTGAGTGTCGGGAGCTTTGAAAGGGGTCAGAAAGCAGCTAGACAAATTCAAGAAAGCAAAATCCTTCAAGAACTGCTAAACACATGGATGTCACCTCAAGCCGGTGAAGTCCCTGAGCCAGTGGGTGGGATTGCCCTGGGGCAGACCCATTGCATGCCTGCACTGCACTGTCCTTGTGATCTCCCTAGACATCTGCTCAGGCCGCTGGGCAGGGGCTGGGGGGGTCTGGCTGCCCAGGACAGCTGTTTTCTGTTTTTGCAGCTTGCTGCACTGTTTTGANAGGTAAGAGGACATTAAGTTCCAGGGAAAAGCTGCAGGAGAGAAAAGGTGTGACTTGTGGGAAAGGCAAAGACTTCCTAGGAAAGGCTCAAGTGTCCCTTTTCTTGTCCCTGAATTTTCTGTGCTCCACATCTTCCTTTCCCCAAACAAGCAGGAGCAGCTTTCAAGGTGAACATGAAGATGGAAGTAAGGAACAACATTATATCCTAATAAACACAGTGCAGCTTGCCCAAGATGCACGGACAGAAATTAGAGTCTATTTCCTGCATCAGTGCATTTTGTAACTGAGCATCAGAACAGTTCCCAGTCATAACCTGCACCTGTGGATAAGAGTTAAAACCCAGAGGAATCTGGATGCCTGAGGCATCAACAGCATCTCACATTTCCCAATTTTATTTAAAAGAAGAGGATAGTATAGCAGAAAAATAATGCTACTTATCTGTAATCATACCAAATCCTGAAGCCTATTCAAACAGTGAACTGGAAATAGGAGATATTTAAATAGATGTTACTAGGGACTATCAGAAAAGCATTTTGCCCTTTTATCCTCCTTCTGACACTGGTTTCGTGTTTGCCCCAAAGAGCTAACATCTTCTGCGGCTGTACCATGCCTAGCAAAGTTTTGGTTGCTTCTGTAATATAAATCAAATAGCGTCAGCAAGGCAGGACGACTGCATCTACCTGTTCCAATGAAATCTTTACCTACCACTATATTTCATGTGAAGAATTAAAATATGGAATTCAGTAGAACAGCGACAAAATCCTGGTTAATGGCAAAGGGTCAGAGTGGGCAAAAGTTGGTAGACAGGGAGAGGAAATGCCATGTAAAGAGAAGAGGTTTGTCATTTAATCTGAAAGGTCACAGCAGAGCTATTCCTGCGGGTGGACAATTTTCTGGGGACACAGACATTACCTATATAACGAACCACTGCAGTATATGTACATTTAAAAAGCAGGAGTTCCTTTAGGAGCCAATTTCTCAAATTGCTTTTGTGGATTATTACCCCCACCTGGACACTCACTGGGGTGCAGGCAGCCTTGCTCCTGTCAGCCTGTCCCTCACAGTGAAGAAGTGTAACTGAAGCCATACTGGGATAATAGTGTGCATTTACACCCACAAATTGGGATAACAATGATACATGATAAAGCTCACCCTTTGAAAACATCCTGCAGCTCCCCTGATATGACTAGTTGATAACAAATTTAATATTGCAAAAATTCAGACTTGTCCTCCACTAAATCCTGAGCCTTCCTAATACCAAGTGGAACAAATTCTTTAGAAAGGTTCTTTGAATTCACTAAAGCAAGTCAATCTGCTTGGCATTATTTCAAACACTATTTGTTTCTATTATTTTGTGTTACACGGGAGATGATAAACCAATCTTTCTTTTTACTGAATTTCACATCCATAAAATATTCTGTCATCAGCTCTGGGTAGATCTATCCTGCTCTGTTATATGGCCACTGGAGTTGAAAGCACTCGCACATCTATACCACTGCCCTGTAGGTCAGAGAAGGAAACCTGCTGCCAGGCAGGGATATGCTTGTATAAACAGTACAAGAGATGTCTGCTCTCACACTGCTAGACTTGTGAACACCATGGAAAGGAAAAGGCTCTAAAATCTTCCCCTTTTCCAGCCTTTCTCCTCCACGCCCATCTCCTGAAGCCATCAGGATCCTGCCTTCTCATTCATGGCTCACCCACTGCTGTTTTTCCAGACAGAAGGACTGTTCCTTTTTCCAGTGGAATCAGAATACTTTAGTTTGGAGGGGAACTCTGAAAGGTATTTGGTCCAGTCATCTGCTCAAAGCAGAGCTTACTTCACAGTTAGATCAGGTTGCTCAGGGCTGTGTCCAGTTGAGTTCTGAGCACATCCAAGGATGAAGATCCCATACTCTGGGCAGCCTGTTCCAGAGTTTGACCAACCTCATGGAAAAAAATTTCTTAATTGAATTTTTTCATGGTATAACTTGTCCTTTCACTGTGCATCTCTCCATCCTCTCCACACCCTCCCATTACATAGCTGGAGACAGCAAGAGGATTCCCCCAGAGGATTCTGCTCCAGACTAAAACCAGCTCTTGGCATATCATTTGCTCCAGCCCCTAGCCATCATGGTGGCCCTTCACTGAGCCCACTCCACAATGTGAACATCTTTCTCGTATGAGGGAGCCCAGCCTTGAGGTCTCACGTGTGTTGAATAAAGGAAAACAGTCTCTTCCTTTGATGTACTGGCTATGTTGGCAGTGATGCCGTCCAGTACGTGCTTATCCTTCGCTGCTGCAGGGCACACCACTGACTTCTCCTCCAGGCTCTTCAAATCCTTTTCAGTAACTACTCTCGAGAAGGGTGTTATGAAGGCCCACCTGGGAGAGGAAGATGTCTACCCAGCAGAAGCTACCACACACAGCAGACAACTATGTTGTCCTGAGTTTGCAATTTCATGCATTTGACCTTTTCTCAAGCAATTAATATTTTAACATTCTAACCAAGTACTTGTTTATGAAGAACTCTACTTTTACAGAAGTGAAGATCTGTGATATATTTATGCTAATCTTTTTCATAGCAAACATTATGAAGAAATACCCCAAAGGAGTTACTGTATTTTAAATAAGTAAGGAAATTTGTTGGCTGACCATAATATCTGATGCTACTACCCTACATCTGTTACTGGACTTTATTGCAGTCTCCATGCCTTGTTGGGCTGGAGGGATCAATTTTGCTGGTGGGGGTCAGAGGTCTTATCTTCCTAGACACCAGTTCCACACCTGGTAGGTTTATTTTGATGGAGCCTTCTGCAGACACCAGACTATGAACCAGTTAAGGCAGGAGCTCACAAGTAGCTCCAAAGCTGCAGACTATTCCTCTGCTTCAGTCCCTAAGGCAGACCGTCCATACGCAGCCTTGCCTTACGCGACGAGCCCGCACGCTTTCTCCTAATAGAGAAATCAAGAATCTCTAGTGCAACTTTACGCTTATCTCAAAACAAGCATGATTTAATCCCTCTTCTGAAAGTATGCCGTGCAAAATAAAACAGCTTTATGAGGGTTAGGAATTCATTACAGAAGGATAAAAAAAGATGGAAAGAGAACCTGCTTAGCTTATTTTACCATCATCAGCTTTGCCTGATGACTAATAGAAATTCCACTTCAGCTTTATTGTTTCTGAATTCTTGAACCAAAGTCACCTCTCATGTTTCTCTGAAAAATGCCTTTCAGTAACTAAAGCTTCAGTGACCCTCTGGGCCATCTGCCACCATCTCCTTTTGGAATGTATTACTTTGATGGTAACTTTGGTAACATTCCCCCATGCAGACTGGAGAAATAAACTGGAGACTGGCCTCTAACATCTTGAACAGACTGTTCTGTCCATAAAAAAATTATTTTGCTAACTGAAAGGTCTTTCAATTTAAATGCAGTAATGCTTTGGCAACGCAGAAGGTATCTAATACAGTGACTAGAGCAGTGTTGACAGACTATCTATTACCTTGTTTAGACATTTTTCCAGGAATACTCTACTCTTCTATCTCTAAGGCATGACACTGTAGAATTCTAAGATGCTACCTGAACTTGTCTGACGTCTTCTTTCCAGTTAATACTTTTATTTATGCATGAAACAAATCACTGTTTTTTCCTATCATTAACAGGAACCAAACTCATTCTAATGACAAACCAGCCTGGTTCTAACTGATATTCTGAAAGCAAATAATCTCTTTCCTTAGCTTTGTTTCTGAGAACAAGATGTGACTGCTCTTGATTCCCCAACTGAATTTCCTTTCAAGCTAAAACTGATGATCCTGCTTATCGTTTTTGCTACAGAAAACAGAACTCCCTTCTGATTCCACCCTTTCCCTTAGTGGCCAAAACCATGTAAACAAAAAACCCACCCCAACAGCCCTCCCAACCCAAATCCCAAACAAACAAACAAAAATCTCCTTTTCACTGCTATCAATAGAGGTCTCCTAATCCCTGCAGAAAGAAACTGAGGGAGACATATATATATATATATATATATATATAAATATACAAGTCATTGCTACTGTGTGCAGTAAGTACGGTTTTGCCATAAAGACAGAACTCTCTCTCATTTTTCCTTTATAACACAAATTTTACAGCATATAAAATTCCAGCATTTCAGCAATGGAACAACTCAAAAAAACCACTAGAAGAAAAGCAGCCAGACACCCCCTTCACCAGTATCACAGCCACAATCTGGAAGGAAGTGCTTAAATCCTTAACTCCTGCAAGCTATTAAAAGGAAAAAACTCAAAAATAGCACATTTGTAAGGAGAATCCACCACATGGGAAGGTGATTTCTTTTCCTATCTGTCAAGATTCTTTGAGGAAGACTGTCAAAGTGAATATAAAACCTTGGATGCTTTTATCAGGGTATCAGAGTAATGTCATGCTCCTTACTAGTCCTATTGCCCACTAATAGAAATGAAGACTTGCAAAGGGAAATTCTTGCTAGGGTCATATTGCCATTAATACGAGCAATCCAGAAGACTTCATTTCTTTTCTCCAACTAGAATGAAAGGTATTTTCCCTCCCCACATAATCTGTCTCTCATTCTATATGATCCTTCTGATTTAAGCCATTTTCAGCTGCTGTCTATTGCACAAATGTACCAGTTCTCTAAGAACAAAGGAGGATGACTAACACTAGCACAGATTTTTAGTCTACTTCTCTTAGAACTCCCTCTTGCTACAACATACAGCAGCTATACCACCTTTAATTAAAAAAAACAAACAAAACACCAAAAAACAACAACAAAAAAACCATCTCTCTTTTGGGGTGAGATGATTGCCCATCTTCACCATTTTCTGCAGTAAAACATGTTTTTGAATAACATCACCATCTTGTATCAGATCTTTTTCTAATTAACTAACAGAACTGAGTGATGGACTGGGTTGGGTATAGCAATTGATAATTAAAAGCCACAGAGAAATCAAGAAGCACATGCTTCTGTTCTTTTACAGTGTAATGTAGAGTACACACAATTAGCTCTTTCCTCCTACTGTTATCATATAAGATCCCACTCAGCAACAATGAGTTGGACCAGATGTCAAAGAAGACTTAAAATCAAATTATAGGCTCAAGAATTATCAACTGAGATTAAAAACACTGTCTCAAAGTTGCAGAATTTCATAAATTCAAGGCTGCCACTGTGAACCTTATTTTGGTTCAAGTGAGGATAACAATAAATCTGTGTATGAATATAAAACAGAAAAAGTGAAAACCAGGATTGGAGACTACACGGCTGGGCTGTATAAAATGCACAAACCCATTCACATTCTGGCAGAATATAATTTAAAGTGTTTGTTTTGGAGGGTCTCCAGAGAAAACAGCAGCAACTAGGAGTTTAGCTGTGATGCTTACAGTGTAGTACATTAACTTTAGAAGAGACAGACGTACATACTGCTTTACAACTGTTTGCTATAAGACTCGCAGTCTTCTTAAAAGTCTTCTCGAGGTAGTGAGCAAATCTCTCATTCTCATTTTCCTTGGAACCCAACTGGAGGAATTCACCTAAAAAGTTGCACAGATGGGAGTTTTTATTTGTGGGTTTACTGCTTAGGCAAGCAAATTTGAAGACAAAAATAGAAGACGACCTTACCACGCACCAGATCTTCAATCACCTGAGTTAGAACAGAGATGATAGTAGTGTTTCCAATTCGTGCTAAAGCTAGGGAAGCAGCTGAGAGGATGAAGTCACCAGCTAGAACAGCCTAAGAATAAGAAAAAAATTATCTTCTAAGTCTTTTCCTGTAAGCTTTATTACAGACAATACCATTTCCTTTATTTGGCAGGTCTGCTCACATCATTTTCCTACATAAAGCACACGTCATTATAACAGAGAGAAAAGAGAAGATAACAAAATATTAAAATCTGAACCATTTTTGAATCCCTATCTTATAGTGCTGTTTATATTATTCTGTATAAGCACTGTCCTCTCTGTATGCAATATCTGAATATGTGTTTGCCTGTGGAGTTTTTTTTTAATATTACTCCTCTATTTGACCACTCTGATGTGACTGTTATGCCATGTTAGCTCTGAATTGCCATGGGAAGTCCTGATGAGTCAGCAGTCTACTCCTTTCCTTGCACTTTCTGATTAAGACCTTCCTTTTAATCCTCTATGAAGAAACACCTCTCAAAAAATTTAAAAAAAAATTCATGCTGACAGAAAACTTTTTTGTGTTTACTACTGAATCAGAGTAATACACAGTGTTCTGGATGAAATACAAGGTATTCCAACAGCACTACAGAGAACGGCATAGGGAACATAAAATCAATAACAGCCACACTAGAGTCACACGTTATCTAACGCTTCCAACAGTTCAGAAAAGGAACACACTTCTGTCTTACCAACAATCTCTTCAAACTTTTCCTGGCATATCCCAAGACTGTGCTTAGGGATAGCAATGTGACAAAAATCCCAGATATTTGGGCTCTGCTGAAACTCCAAGGCAAGTCTTGCACATAATAGCAAACTCACCTTCCTCTCTCCCCAGATTTGATTGACTGTCATTTTTCCTCTGCGAGAATTTGCATCATCAATAACATCATCATGAACTAGGCTAGCTGTGTGGATCATCTCGGCAATTATGGCCACAGAGCGCTGGCTTGCTTGCACCTCCCTAGAGTAAAAAACAAGAACTGTCATATAATTAAATCAATTATATGTGCTACAAAAGAAATCTCTACGAAAACCCAACTAAAAATGTTTCTCTGAAAACAGTTGTTGCAGATTTTCCAGGGTCTGAGCCCCATCTTTCAAACCTGGAATTAGGAAGACAAGAGAAAGTAAGATCACGTTAGTACAGTAAGTGCAATGAGACGTTTCCATCCTTCTTAGGCCTGTTTCTGCCTTGCTGCATTAACAGTACTGCAAAATTCTGAGTTATTGATTCTGATCTCTCTAAATCCAGACTGCAATAAACAGCACAGGATCAAGGATGCTCGTTCCAAGGAGATAGAAATCTGGAAAACGGCAGACAAAAGAATGCCAGGTACCTTTTCAGGTGAGTTTTAAGTTTTCCTTATCTCTGTGTTGCTCTACCTGTAAGACACAGCATCACAAACTCTCCAAAGCTGGCTAACTCTACTAACCAGCAAGCTGGAGAGATCAGCAGGCACAGAAACCTCTGTTCTACATTTGAAAGACACAACTGGTAGATCTTATTCCTTTATGTTATCCGATTACCTTAAGAGCTCAGGTTCTTCAAAAGCCTAAGGAATTAACTGGAATTATACTGCAATCACTTTAGGACTGTAAACACCACCTACCTAACACTTACTGAAATGTAGCCTTTGGGAAGATCTAACACTGACAATTCAACTCTCAGTAGTTCACAACTACTTTATTTTTTTAATCCAGGTAAAAAGTAGGTAATGGAAGAACACAGAAGCAATTACCTAGGGAACAAGGTTGTCAAAAGGAACATAAAAGAGCAAACCTAACTTGCAAAAAGGACCATCTACCCTAGCATCCAACTGCCACTGCCTTTTCTAGTAACTATCTTTTTCTCTTTTTCTACCTGTTTTCACCATGGGTTGCATGCAGGATCCCAGAAATGGCTATCCCAGTCAGCCTTGCCTTATAGCTCTAACAAGCCCACATGGATGTTAAAAGACAAACCCAACAAAAGCAAAAAAATCCAAACCAATAACCAAACACAGCCAACAAGAGAAAAAATTACTTCTGATATATAGATACCTTACTTCTGGTATATTGATAATAGAGCAAATCACAGTATCTTCCCACAGAACAGAAAAAGAACTGAGAGAAACAGAAGATAATAATTTCAGCTCAGCTGAAGGGAATTAAAAAATCTTCCTGCATTGCCTCTGTCTATTAAAATCTAGTGATTAATCACAAAATGAAAGAACATCTTGCAGTCTGCTGACATAACATTGCATTCTGACACCTACCTCTATGCAGAACTCTGCATTGCTGTCAGTGGGAGTTCTACATCCTGAACAATAGCAGGATGTGTGGCTCATAGGCTGTGAAAATGCAGCTTTTAAACAACAGAAAATAAGAGCTGGAAACCTTCGCGGTTGTTTGAAGGTAAGTTTTACTATGGACTAGTAATTTAGTCAAATGCTAGTTTAGTGTACATAGTTTTCCAAAATAAACTATTGTTACTAAGTAGGAGAACTTACCTTCAAAAAATGGTAAAGGTCTCCTGCCTCTTTCATGCACTGGTCTCCTTTTGGGGACTCCCTTTTTCATTAATTATGTCAGCAGACTGGACTTCCTGCTGGGAAGTAGCAGTAAATGGCAACACTCACCGATACACCAAAATCTTTCAGTAGTATGAAGACACCGCAAGGTCAGACATTTCAAAAGCAGGTCATGAAAAGTTCTGCATAATAGTGCATTTCACCTCTGACAATGACTAAAAATGGCATAGGAATGCTCATGGTTCGTGTGTCTGGTTCCTTGAATGTTATATCAAATGTGATAATTTAACCTGAAGGGGTTTTTTTGAACTACTGTTGCTGAAAGGTATCAAGCAAGGTTCTTCCCATCGCCGGCAAAAACTTTCGCGAGAGTTTCCTACAAACATCTTGGGAGAGTAATTCTGAACCAGAGCATGCCTATTTTAGAGAAAACACACAAGAAACAGGATCCTTCTAATTCCCTGCCATTTTTTATTCTGCTTTGCCTGCAAAACAAAAGCAAAACGTAGCAGTACCTCAAGTCAACAGGTAACTGGGTCCCCAGAAGTCCAGTAACTGGAAAGATGCCATTTTTAGGTCATTCTCAAAGTAAAGGCACCCCAAGATTCTATATATTTACACAAAATTTTTATACAAGTGTAAGTTTATCTTTTCACACATGCATTATATTAATTTTTAGGTCCTTGATTATATTCTGTTTTTCAGTAGGACCCCTTGCTTGATTCTGTGATAAGCTTTTATAGACCTACAGTACCGTGAGGTATTTTCTGTTAAAAAATTTGCTTCGTGTACACTGAACAAGACCAAGGCTGATCTTACAGGGTAAAAAAAAACCCCACCCAAACACACCTCTCCCTCCAAATATCCCTCTTCAAAAAAAAAGGATGGGGCAGAAACACTCAACACAAAACAGTATCTACAGTCTGCAACAAAGAGCTTCGCAATGTGTTTGCCAGTAAGTAAAACTTGCCTGTTTAAAGACAGGAAATGCGCAAAAGAACTTGCAAAATTTCTGTGTTATGGCCACATTCCTCAAAGTACATTTTTGCTGTTTAAGTCCCTGTGGCTGAAATAAACATTTTCAGAAACACGGTCTGACATGGAAGGGCACTGCAAATTAGGGGAAGCATTGAGGACGGATGTGTAACACGGGAGCAAAGTACAAAACAGCTGAAAACCAGTATACAGTACAGGCACCTCACAACCATGGTTTAGAGGAGTGAAAGAAAAGAGGACTAATGTTGCTGGCAGGTCCTTATGTCTTCAGGAAATATTATTCTATCCAGTTTAGCCAGGTCATTATATTTCTCACAGTGTTCTGATGATTTCCCTTTTTCCCCCTAAATCTTTTGTGCTCACTATTTTTGCTATTGAGATGTCTCTGTACTTTTTGGCCTTGTCTTATCTGTCTCTCTCATTTTGATTGCAGAAATAAAAATAAAACCTTCTATTTGCAAACACCTCTGGAGAATACACCCTAAACAGAAGCATTAGGTCCAGTCAGGCTAAGCGATAATTCTGTGAAATTCTGCACAGATATGTGAAGAAATGCCAGAGGATGTGTGAAATTGAGGGTTTGCATGACCTCAGCTTAAACTCTTTACAACAGTTCTCACACTCACACAAAGCTAAGTTCCTATCATTAAGCAAAAAGCCATTGCTCAAGTGACCTGAGGACTCAGGTTGAAATTCCAACACTTGGATCTTCAAGGCAAAAACACCAACATCCCAGCTCCGAACAATCTGAATGCTTCAGACACTTATGTTTTTGATAATAGTTCAGATTCTTTATACAACTGTGATTCTCCTTATGACTACAACAAAGTGACCTCACTCTAGAAACAGTTAACCTGCTGAGAGCATTCTAAATACCTGGAAAAAAACAAACCTAAACATAAATGATGTTTATGTCACCCTGTCACCCAACCTGTAAGCAGAGCTACCTTGGTGTTCCCCTCCATTCGCTTGGTCTCAGCTATTCTGGTGGGGCTCTGTGAGGACAAAGAGGGCTCTGTGGACTGCCTTGTAAGATCACGACCTATAACCTTACAGCTATGTCCCGTTATTTTAACAGCCAAACAATGAAGAATATTACCTTTTCTACTAGTATTGCACAAAAGTTTAAAAAAAAATAAAAATTAAAGAGCATGCTGGGTCCAGCAAGTTATATGACAGTTGAATGGCAGCAAGATGAAGCAGAAACTCAACATCAGTAATACAAAGCCCAGAGGCAGAATGAAAGAAATGCTAGGGATGAACAGCACAGGATATTGTCCACCCCACAAGTCCACAGATGTTGTAGCCAGTATTTTTGATTACATGTGTGGGAACCGAAGCTTCAACAAAGAAAAACAAATCTGTGAGAAAAAACAATATTAACTGAGGAAAAGAACAATAAAATGCTTTAAGGGAAATGGCAAGTTGAAAGAGGAAAAAAAACAGGCAGGGGAGATGAGGAGGGGATGTAACCCTGTATGTCAGTGACCAGCTGGATGCATGGAGCTCTGCCTGGAGATGGATGAGGAGCTGACTCAGAACTTGTGGGTCAGGATTAAAGGCAGGGCAGGGACAGGGGACATTATAGTGCGGGTCTGCTACAGGCCACCCGACCAGGAAGGCAGCAGACAAGGCCCTCTATAGACAGATAGAAGCAGCCTCATGTTCACAAACCCTGGTCCTCATGGGGGACTTCAACCACCCTGGTATCTGTTGGAGGGACAACACAACAGGGCATAAGCAAGACAGGAAGTTTCTGGAATGTGTTGATCTTCTTTCTTCAAGGGATAGAGAAGCGAACCAGGAGAGGGGCTATGCTGGACCTTGTTCTCACCAACAAGGAGGGGCAGGTGGGGAATGTGAAGCTCAAGGGCAGCCTGGGCTGCAGTGACCATGAGATGGTGGAGTTCAAGATCCTTGGGGCAGCGAGGAGGGTGCACAGCAACCTCACTACCCTGGGCTTCAGGAGAGCGGACTTTGGCCTCTGCAGGGACCTGCTTGGCAGAGTACCACGGGAAAAAGCCCTGGAGGGAAATGGGGCCCAAGAAAGCTGGTTAATTTTCACAGATCACCTCCTCCAAGCTCAGGAGTGCTGCATCCCACAAAGAGGAAGGCAGGCAAAAACGCCAGGAGGCCTGCATGGATGAACAAGAAACTCCTGGACAAACTCCAACACAAAAAGGAAACCTGCAGAGAGTGGAAGCAAGGACAGGTAGCCGGGGAGGAATACAGGGAAACTGTCTGAGCAGCCAGGGATCAGGTTAGGAAAGCTAAAGCCCCTGATAGAATCAAATCTGGCCAGGGATGTCAAGGACAACAAGAAAAGCTTCTATAGGTACATCAGCGATAAAACTCACAGTCCTATTTGTTAAAACATCTCCTCCTTAGTTTCCACCCTCTTAGCAACATTGTCCGTTGTCTTAAATAGCTCTTTCTGTTCTTGATAAATTTGTAGACCACAAGTCCTTTATTCTCCCTGATTATCTTTGCAGTCCATCCCTGAAGCTTGCTGATCAGACATGCTGATGATTTCACAAAGCGCTATACAAAGGTACACTCATCAGCCTACAAGCTCAAGCAGAAATTTTTGGTTTATTGTGCTTCCTTTCATTCCACTATGGATGGTCAGTCATCAGGAATGATTCTGTCATCAAAAAGCACCATCATCACACGCTTGTTTTTCACATCAAGATCACTCATGAAAATATTAAGCCAATCAGTGCTGTGACAAAGGACATCCCTAAGAAGTTTCACAACTGATATTGTTCCTTTTGCTACCTCTAAGCCAATATACCAAGCAGCAAAGTATATGCCATGCTCTGAGGTAGAAATGAAGTCTGACAAGGCATTAACCTTCTGCTAAGGAAAAAATGGTGCAAGAATTCCCTTAAGACTGATAAATCACTCTAGAAACACTTCTGGTAAGGGACCAAATATTTCACGTTTGAAATTCTACGTGAGGGAAGACTTGAAAGCATAGCTGGAAGGCAGAGAACACTCCAGCCAACATCCTTTCTCAAAATGCAAACATTACAACTGATAGGAATAAGCTTAGAATCTTACATTAAAGTGTAGAAACTTGCTCCTAGAGAGGGAAAAAAAAAAACACAACCGTTGACTGTTTTGAATGTCTCACATACCACCTGCTTAATGACTTTTCTGCACAACTACAAAAAAAAAAGCTATGAAAGTCTCTTCTTGCAGCAAAGTTCTTACCTATGACAAGAGTTTAATATCTACAGGAGTGGTTACACTTTTAATTAATTTCATGTAGTTTCAAGAAGTATTACAGGTTCTAATAAAGCATTTATGTAAGAAGCTAAAACTGACTAAAAGCCTTACAAATATCAGAATTTGGCAACATTATTTATCCATCATCAGTTCCAACTGCAGTATAGTCCACAGTTTTAGACATGGAAGTATGTAATAAACCCAGTAGTTCCTTTTGCTCTGCTAACTACAAAAATACAGGTTCACAACGGAACTTAAATTCAGGTTTTACTGAGGAGTTTTTTATTTTCATAAAGTTACTAGACCTATTTTTTTAGGAACAGAAGAATGATAACTTTCAAGTACAATATATGTCCATATATCTAAAAGTGACCAACTCACCTGGAATTATTATGGTGAATGTTGCAAGCCCTTGCCATTAGCACCACAATCACTGGTCGAAAGGCCTTTCCTTTCCCATCAAAGTAATAATCACACATTTCCTTAAGTTCTGCTGTAGATACAAGTAATTCCTATAAAAAGGAAAAGAACGTATCAGCATAAAAGTCACAAAGCCAATCCATTTAGTGCAACCAAACAGTATGCAGGGTTATTGCCTGTATTCGTTCCACATCATGTAAACTGAAGCTGTTTTTAAAATTACCATGAGTAATCTAAAACGTAAATGATGCATTCCAGCAGTGTAAATCAGAAGAAAATAAAAACTGCACTCTGGTTCTATAAGATATGTAGAAATGCTCTCTTTTCCTTCAGTTTACATTTCAGACAGCTATTCATGAACCTAAAGAATATTCTTTCAATAACTATCCTCCAAAGCGATGGTTGTTATTAAAATTGGAATCACCACAACATCCCAGAATAGCCACCAATACTCCTTACCTTTTTAATATCTTCATAAAGATTCTTTAAGTCTTTTCTACCAAGTTGAAAAGGGTCTTGGTATTTTTCATCACTAACTGTCTTACTGCAGCTGCACAAGTGGGATGTACTTGTATGATGAAACCTGGTGACAGTTTTTTTCAAGAGAATAAGTTGTTAAAAGCAAACTTTCCCCGATTCCCCAAACAGAAACATTTCAAAGGACTGCCTCCTCCTCCTCCTATCCCCTCACTCAAATTTAACCAAATGGCTAAAATATAAACAGAAGGCATCAAAACACTCTTTTCAGCCATCTGATAAGATGCAAAGACAGTACAGCTACATACTGATGATTATAGACTTTAGGAGCTGGCAAAGTGCAGCATTTAGCAAACAATAACAGCCCCTCCAGCCTTTTACAGATTACAGAAGTCTTCTGAGACACATAAAACTACATTGTTCTCAAGGTATTCCTTTTGAATACACTCTTGTTAGTATAGGGTACATTTGGAGATAGTCTTCATCTTTCAGTAACACAATTACTCTGTTACTTTCTTCCCTCTCCTGTATACTCCTGGAAAAATATTCCTGACATGGATTTGAAAATTCTCCTTTACACATCCAGCTACATTATAAATTATAAATTAAATCAATACTTCCAGGTAGCATGATGATGCTAGGAAAGTTCATCAATAAAGGGCGAAAGCTCCACCTGGATCCATTAGATGCATTAGGGCTTAAGCTTGATTTTTTTTGTGTTCCCAGGAGTTGGAAGTTTACGCCTCTTATTATGTCTCCTTTTTCAAAGGGAGCCATATGGGCTTTCTTGGGGCATTCCTGCTTTGCCCACTGTGGGATGGAGGACTTGTATCCCTTCAGGATGAAGGACTTAGATTCAGACTCAGCACCATAGTCTACACAGACTAGAGCAAATAACCTTATTTTCAAAGTTTACAGCTCACAGGTGTAAGTTACCTAGTTCACCCAACAGCTACGTGTTTACCCATTACACAACAACATGAATCTCCAACTTACCGCCAAAATATATGACATATTTTTGGAAACGACAAAGTTGAACTTCTTTGGGTAAAGTGACATATCTGCAAAAAGAAAAAACGGGGTTAACAGAACTTTAAACTGACAAAACATATGATTACAAAAATCAAGTGCCTGTTCCTCAGCACTGCTCTATTTCTCCATTTTAACAAGCCAGCAGCAAAGGGAATCTCATAATCACCTTCCATACCACGTGAGACATAACTGCCACTATGTACATTAGCTTCTGACTCAAACTCACTCTTCCCCTTAGGAGTGCTGGACTTTCTCCCCTCATAAGGCCAGTCCAGAAGTCGTTCAATTCATTTCCCAGAACTACTCTAATGAAACCTTGCTTTTGCACTGGTGGAAGGTGCAATTTTCAAATGTTCCCTGTCTTGCAGATTAAGTCTGGACTGCACCAGTCAAGGCACAGAGAAAAGGACAAGAACTGTTTCCATGAACTATCACACTAACAGAAGAAAAACATGTCCTTGTTTTCCCCTGAAGCAATTTTATTTCAGCTTGCTTCTTATGCTAATTTACACCTGCACATCTTCCCTGCTAGATGTCAAGAACCTAACCTCCAAACCCAGCAATCTCTCCAATGATCTCTCCCTGCAGATGGAGGTCAGGAACCTGGGGGAAGGCACAGTCCCAGGTACATGATTCCAGCAGAGATAGGCTGAGAAAGGAAACACACCTTTTGTTGCTACATGATTACAGCAGAGATAGGCTGAGAAAGGAAACACACCTTTCGCTCCTGGCATTGCTGCCAAGAACTACCCAGCCCTGCCCTGGAGCACATGTTCACTCAGGGGCCCAGCCGGGCTGACCCAGCCTGAAATCACCGCAACCCACACGTTCCCCAAGCTGCCTCTCCAAGATCCTGCACAGAAACACTCAAGGAAACCTAGAACTGAAGAGGAGTTCCCCCAACTTGCTCCTCATGCCTCAGCATCTCCTACGTGGCTTGAAGTCTCTCTCTCCTTGGACACAGTGAGAGAAACGAGGACCGCACAGGCTCCAGGCACCCTTCCATCCTGCTTGCGTACGGGATGAAAAAAGGCCAGGCAAGGGAAGGAGAGGAACCCTAACTTATCATAGATTTGCAGCTCACCGCTGTCTGACTTCAGTGCCCAGCCCTACGGCCAAGACCTTCCGAAGTTTGCTTTCTCATACCTCTCAACATTTTCTGTTGTTTAACAAAAAATAGCCAACCTCTTCCTACTCGTTGTCTGGTGAAAGCACGGACAGACTGTCTCCTTTACACTGCTGCCTAGCGCTGTAAGTCTGGGTCACGCACGAAGCTGCACACATCCACCCAGGACACTTTACCGCAGGTCAGAACAGTACCCTGGCCTTGTGAGAAACCTGTAAATGAATGCAACGAGCCAACCACCCCCCATCACAACTCATAATGAGAACTTACACACAATCACCTGGAAAACCTCACAGCAATAAGAATCGCTTTGCTCGCTGCCACCTAGACAAGAGTCCGAGCGGTTCTTCCCCACAACAGTAACCGGTCCTGCCCTGAAAACCCTCCAGCCACTATTTAACCTTGCACCGGGAGCGCTCCTGCCGCCTGCAAGGCCCTCCCGGGCCCGGAGCTGCCCGCCCGCCGCCGGCCCTCGCACACCGGAATCGCCTTCGAGCCCCCCCGGGTGGGCAGGGAGACGCGGACTGAGAAAGGCCGGAGGAGCGGCGGCCCCGACCGTGACCGCCCGACCCGTACGCCCCGCCCGGGCCCCCCCGCCGCCCCATTCATTCCCGGTGACCTCCAGGCGCCCGCCACCGCCCCGCACTCACCGCCGCGCTGGGGGCTGGCGGCAGCGGGGCGCGGGAGCCGGGCCCTGGCGGGCGGAGGCGCGGCAGGGAGCCGAGCCGCGGCGCTCGGCGGGCGGAGGCGCCGCACCGCCACCAGCAGCACAAGGCCATGGTGTCCCCCAGCCCCGCCGCGCCGGCACTGCCTTCCGGCACGCCGCGACCCGGACGCGGAAACCCGGCGCCGCCGCCACCCTCGGCAGGGGTGCCGGGAGGACATCCGGGCAGGCGGGGGACCCTCCTTCGCCTCGCTGTTCCTCACCTCGCCTCCCGCCGCTCCCTCGGCGTGCCAAACGCGGCTGAGGGCCGGGCGGGGGAAAGCTGCCGCCTGGCAGGGCCCGGCCCGGCCACCGCACCCGACTGTGGGACAGGCCTTGGGCCGCCGCCGCCGCCCTTCACCGGGGATCCGGCTCTGCCAGCCTGCGAGGCGGGCGTGCGGGGCGGCCCGCCCGGCCCCGGCCCAGTCAGCGCAGGGAGAGCGGCTTCAGCCACCGCCGGCCTGCCCCTCCCGCGGGGAGGAGGCTCCAGCTCTCTCCCCTGCGATCTCTGTTCAGAGATAAGAGAGGAGGGCTGCCTGCTTTCGAGGGGAGAGAGACCTCAACCCGGTTTCTTACGTGACTTGGTGCAGGCGAGGGTCGGGGGGCATGCGGTGCCCCCCCTGGGTGGCCACCTGGCTGCTGTGGGCCTGTGGGGCCGGGGCTGGGCGGCCGGCGCCGCTGTGCGCCTCCCGCGGGCTCTGCCGGGCTCCTCCGGGCCCCAACGCCTCGCACCCGGAGCCGGGGCACTGCCCGCGGGAGCGGGCGGCGGCGGACCTCTGCGCATGGCCCCTCTCGTCCGACAGCCTCCTCGGTACCTGCCCTGGTGCTTCTGCGTGGTCGGTTATAGCAGCTGGTAAAGCAGTAACTAAGGGAAGATACACAGTCAAATACCGACTACTTTAGAATTAAAACTAGACTGGCCGTAGGGAGCCCTTTTTTTTTTTTTTTGTATTAGCAATTTATCATAATAGAGAGAGGTGCGAGTTCCAGTTACGTGTTGATGCGAAATTGATACTGATCTGGAGTACAGAAAGCTGTGTAGCTCTCGGGCATACAGAATTGCCTGTAATAATAAAGATAATTTATGTAATATTACAGAGATAATTTCTTCGAGTGATGCAATTACTTCTGAGCATTAAGAAATAATAATCAGTGATAAATAATGTGGCAGCTGGCTATGACAGGGTTTGTCATTAGAGGTGCTGAGAAATATTACTAACAGCAAGTCTCCAGAGATACTAACTTTAAATGTTTTACAAAACAGTGATTGTGAGGTACTGGGATTTTATAATTAAATCGTGGGATTGTTGCAAGCAAAAATCCATAAAGATGTTCAAACACACAGTCTAGTGTTTTGAAACAAGATTTGTCCTCTGTTACCATGAGTCAGGGTGTGAAGCAGGTCTGGAGGAAGAATGAAGAACATCTTTTGAGTACATATGCTTCAGCAAGAACTGCATCTTCTGACCCTTTCGTTCACTGTTTGCATTACTCAGAGAAGACTTTGAGCTGGTTTCTTAGGTTACTTGGTGATCATCACTGCATATGGACTGTAGACCACAGTTACTGGTGCACAGGGACTTAATTGGTTGGATGACATTCAGCTATGGGGGTGGCTGAACTTTTCTGTCTCGTGCAAATATCTTTTAGGGTTGCATATGATTGAGTGCAATATAAAACTGCCCCGGGACTGTTCGAATCACAGTTAATTGAATCTACATTTAAACATTTATGTTTTAGATCTTAAGACTAGCATGCCCTACCTCTACCGGTTTCTTTTAACTGCGGAATTCAGTCCTTTTCAGAAAGCCCAAACAATAAAATCCTGAATTTATGTGGGCTTGCTTTTCGTACAGGCTTAATATACATTATGATAAAGAGTCAGGTTTTAATTGTTTCTGAAGTATTTTGATTAGTTTTAAGAGGAAAGGTGTTAAGAATAATATGATTGTTTTATAGAAAAACACTTATTGTCTATTTCATGTTTACAGATGCTTTTCCAGTTGATGTAATCCAGGAAAATTATCTCCGTAATGTGAGAAACTGCATTTTTTCAATTGTCTATCCTACACCTTTTAAATCTAGAGTTCGTCTTGTAGCTGTTTCAAAGGTTGGCTATTATTTTTTTTTGTTCCTTTCTAATTCGTAAAAATTTTTCATACATCCGCTAAATTATGTTTTAATATTCATATGCTATTTATTGTGAAAGCATCTTACCAATATATACTTTAAACAAACAGAACATTTAAAACATATTGTGAGATGGCTTTTAATAACAAAATCTGTAGAGAAAATACATTCACCGCCACTGAAAATTTGCATCGTACTAAAGTACCATCTGTATTATTTTTTTATCCAGGAAGTTCTTGAAAATATTTTGGATCTTGATATATCTGTCAAAGGAACATCTGATTTTCTTCAGTTTGTCAGTGGTGGGAAAGTGATAGTTGGCTCTGTTCCATTGGCCCATAGGTATGGAGGTCATCAGGTAACTATGGCCCTCGTTCTTCCAGGTGGAATTATGTAAGTCTTTTCATGTGAATTATTCCTTGATAAGGAATAAGCCTTTGACATGGTCCCTCACCACATCCTTCTCTCTAAATTGGAGAGGTGTGGATTTGAAGGATGGACTGTACGATGGATTAGGAATTGGCTGGCTGTTCTGTGTCAGGGTGGAGGCCGGTCACGAGCGGTGTCCCTCAGGGGTCTGTATTGGGACCAGTGCTCTTTAACATCTTCATCAAGGACATACACGATGGCATCGAGTGCACCCTCAGCAAGTTTGCGGATGATACTAAGCTGAGTGGTGCTGTCAACACACTGGAAGGAAGGAAAGCCATCCAGAGGGACCTGGACAGGCTGGAGAAGTGGGCCCGTGTAAACCCAATAAGGTTTACTAAGGCCAAGTGCAGGGTGCTGCCCTTGGGTCGGGGCAACCCCAGGAATTTATACAAACTGGGGGAAGATCTCCTTGAGAGCAGCCCTGCGGAGAAGGACTTGGGGGTCCTGGTGGACGAGAAGCTGGATATGAGCCGGCAGTGTGTGCTTGCAGCCCGCAAAGCCAACTGTGTTTTGGGCTGCATTAAAAAAGGGGTGGCCAGCAGGGAGAGGGAGGTGATTGTGCCCCTCTACTCGGCTCTTGTGAGGCCCCATCTGGAGTACTGTGTCCAGGCCTGGGGCCCCCAGCACAGGAAGGACGTGGAGCTCTTGGAGCGGGTGCAGAGGAGGGCCACTAAGATGATCAGAGGGCTGGAGCACCTCTCCTATGAGGAAAGGTTGAGGGAACTGGGCTTGTTTAGCTTGGAGAAGAGAAGGCTCCGGGGAGACCTCATTGCGGCCTTCCAGTACTTGAAGGGAGCCTATAAACAGGAAGGGGAGCGACTGTTTACGAGGGTGGATAGTGATAGGACAAGGGGGAATGGTTTTAAACTAAGACAGGGGAGGTTTAGGTTAGAGATTAGGAGAAAGTTTTTCACCCAAAGGGTGGTGAGACACTGGAACAGGTTGCCCAGGGAGGTCGTGGATGCCCCATCCCTGGAGGCATTCAAGGCCAGGCTGGATGTGGCTCTGAGCAGCCTGGTCTAGTGGTTGGCGGCCCTGCATATGGTGGGGGGGTTGGAACTAGATGATCACTATGGTCCTCGTCAACCCAGGCCATTCTATGGTTCTGTGATTGATAATACCTTTACGTATATGAGCAAATGCCTGTAAGTATACGAACACTTATGAACATTTTGATTGCCTATTTGTTCTTCATAAGAGGCTGCAGATGAAAGAGAACTATTTCTCTGCTTCTGTTTATGCCAGAAGCAAATTATCTTTTTAACATCCATCAGCTGCGGAGTTTGCTTAGCACCCCTGCAGCGTGACAAGCTCTGATTCATGACAGGTATTATCAGCTCAGAGGAGTGACGAAGGACAGAGTCCCACTGCAATACCATGATTTCCAAGAGTTAAGTTTCATTTAAATGGGTAAGATTATTCATGGGAAAAAAAGGTAGAATTTGATTTGTAATTTCCAATAAAAAATAATTACTAGCTGTGTCAGTTTAAAGGCTCATTATACAAGAGACAGGGCTGTAGCTGTACATCATAGCTGTAAGGGAGAGAAAGAAAATGGAGATTACTAGTGTTCTTCTTTTTCTGTGGTTTTCTGATTCATTATTGGTGTGTGTGGAATACAGCTGTAGGGATCAATATCTTAATGACTACCTAAGGAAATCACAGAGAACCTACATGTAATTTGTACTGTTTCAAGTATAACTGCTATAAATGATAGAAAAAAATAACTTGATTTTTATTTTTGTCAGTTTGGTAGCTGGGCAGGTCAGCTGGGTGATGGAAGAGCCCACTTGATCGGAGTATATACAAACAGGTGTGACTTTTTTTAAGTGAGTGATTTCAACTCTGTATTCCCTTTAGCTGATTCATGCATAACCTAAGGTGTACTGTTAGAAATGCTAATGGTATTTTTGCAGGTATGGTGAGAGGTGGGAACTGCAGTTAAAGGGGTCAGGAAAGACCCCATACTCCAGGTCAGTTGCAGCTAATCTACGTACACCAAAACTGAATGTTTTCTTTTGAAAATTTGCTTTGATTTTATGACCTATTCCTTATTTTTCTGATCTCCATAGGAATGGTGATGGAAGAGCTGTACTTCGCTCTTCTGTGCGAGAATTTTTGTGTAGTGAGGCCATGCACTATCTTGGAATTCCTACAAGCAGAGCTGCTAGGTATTTTCCTTTTCTTTTTTACAGCATCCTCATTTACAGGTAATTTTGTGACTGCGTTTCACTGATCATCAATAAAGTGTGACAGTTAGTTTCTAAGAGGATAGATCTTTCTATGCAATCAGAACAAAATATATCCCTCCAGTTTCATAGATTTTTGGATAAAACTTTTCAGTAATAATGAGCTCCAGCAATTAATCCATTCATTTTTGTCTTTGGTATGCTTTAAAGTACTACTTTGTTTAAGTACGATATTGTGAACTGTCTGTGTCTTGCTGTGAACAGGTGTTGTTCACTTGTAAGACTGTCTTAACTGAATTACCTTAATTTGAAATCCGGTTAATTTTGTAAAGAAAGTAAAAAGTGGAAGTTAGATTGAGTGATTATATCTGGCACTGACTCCCCTCTCCAACTTTTATGGTACTGCAATCAAGAGTTCTTCTCTTTAAAAAAAATAAAATTGTTCTCTCCCTTGTTGCTCACCAAAAGACTTGCAAAACCAGCAAGATTCCTGCCATGAAAATAATCATGTCTTTAGCATATGTGGATAATCAATGTGTCTAATAATACATTGTACACGGTTATGAGTCTTTTCTTACACTAAAGCATTTGGATGGATTTTTCTAGAATCAGTCCAAGTAGAAAAATGTGGAAAGCATCCATTTCTGTATTGTCAAAGTCACCTAGTTGCAATTTTTAAGATTGGTAGGAAAAATTGTCAGATTAATAGATGTTAATGTCAGACGTAGTACTGGATGTAGGTAATTGCTTTCAATTCCTTATTTGTGCAAACACCCCTTGAGCAGAGGGAGATTTTGTATAAAAAAATAATTTAAAACTAATTAGGTTTGAACCAAAGAAGACTGATACATTCATTCATTTGCATGATTTTCTTAGAATTAAGTAAACTGAATTGAAAAATGATTGTGTTAAAAATGTCAAGTTCATTTTATGTTCCAAGTGGTCTCATGTCTGTACTCCAGCATTTCAGGCTTTAAAGAAAGGAAATGTTCTGCAGAAAAGGCCTGTACTCAGCTGCCAGGTGGCTAGGTGTCTGTATTTGCAAAGTGTCTGCAAACCTCTGTCGCATTCATTCTAACACATTTGCTCTGTTCAAGTGCAGTGTTTGTAAATTACATTTTTGACGGTGTATTCACCGACTTCACCTTGAGACCCTTTGCTGTTGGCTGTTAATGCAAAATTTTAAATCTGTCTGAGTATCAGCAGGAAAACATCTGGCAAGGTTATAGCCTTTCTTTGCTGTCGTCTCAACAAATTGTTCAGTGCAAAAACAGTATGAAATTACTCCTTAACTGTGCACAAATTCTACTGAGTACACAGTGTGTTCTCTGCTGGCAAATTGGTTAAATGCCTGGCTCTCTTAACTGCTGTACAAGCTGTTTTCAAGATTTCATTTGGAAAAAACCCATCTGATATCCATATTTTTCCCAATGGGGAGCTGTTGTACTGAGGCTGGTGGGATACACTCATGGTCTTGTCAAGTCTTGGCAGAAGTGTGGGGAAAAGGCTTACAGCTTATCCCAGAACACCCAGCAGGTTGGTTTGCTCTGTTAAGTGCTGTGTTCCCAATGGGGTGCTACAGTTTATGACTGTACTGCCAGATAAAGAACACTTCTTCATACAGCACCATTTTAGTCACATACTGGGACTACCAGTTAGCAGTGTTACACATTAGGTCCAAAAAAGTGAGCCAATATGTACAGGTTTCAGAGCAGCCCTTGCTTCTTGCATAGGGTTTGATGTTTGTGCAAAACAGCAAGCAAAGCGCTTGAGAGTGTAAAATGCAGCCCTTAAGCTAGAGCCAGGGCTAGGGAGGGATATAATCTGCCCGTCCTTCTGCTAGTGCTGTTCCAGCTTCTCTGGTGTAAGAGCAATTTCAGTGCTCCATTTCCTTTGGTTGAGTGGATGTCCGGTCTCCTGCTGCCTTCTCTCAAGTAATGGTACTTGCCAACTGCAGGGACTGTTTGAAAACTGGTTTTAGAGTGCGAATGTAGGTATATTTATTTGGCTGGCCAGCTATGAAGTGTTGTGCCTCCGTTAACTTGTGTTAGTGACTAATCAAATGTCGATGCCTCCATGGATTTTTTTTTTGTCAGTAATAACAGAAGTGCTGGTATTCTGCAGGAATTTTGCAGAGAGCCTGCTAAGAGTCACATAGGCAAAAATAAACAAACCTCCTGGCAGAGGGCTGTTCAAAACAGTGACATTTAGTGGCATTGTTATTCTGACTGCTGTCCCCTAGTGCTCTGATGCACACGCTGTTTTGTTAGTGTCTGGGGCTCATTCCTTGTCTTTGAAAACGGTTTTCTTGAAGAATTAAGATTTTCTTCTTCCATCTCATTTATGTTAGCACTTTTTGTACTTAATCCTACAGACTTACCAATCATATAGGATTGTTTGCAAACGTCTTTTTTTTGAAAAAAATTCCTAATGTTGCTTGTATCAGTACAGGTCCAGTAATGAGAGCAGATTAATTTCTAGATATTTTTCCCTCCTTCTGGAACAATTCACTGGCTGTTCTTTGCAGTTAGCAGTGAACATTCAGTTCGGATAGCTACTAGGTACCTTCAAAAATACTACTGCTACTACTACTACTATAGTTTCAAAGCCAGGCAACTGCACTGTGTAAGAATTCAGACAAATCATTCCTTGTCATGATTTTTTGGTGCATAGTTCTGTTTAGAAGAGTACCCCACATTTTTGGTCCAATAAATTCTTTCTCAAATTTTGATGCTAAAGTATGTAAAACCAGAATCTAATGTACTCTCAAAAGTTAACACCTGAGAGTTGTTTTAACTCTGTGATTGTCTTTGGTCGTTTTTTATGAACGGAATCCTAGGTTTGCCTCTTGTTCTTTTCTGTGTACCTCAAAGGAAAGCTTGGCACTGTCTTCTGTGCAGTCTTCAACTACCTAACAGATACCAGCTATAAATAGCTGCATTAAATTCCAAATAGCATCCCACCCAACTGTTTTGAATAGAAGAATGTTTTCCAGTTATCAGCAAGCACAGATGAAGAATTATACAAAATGAGCTAAATTTTCCTGCTGCTAGACTCTTGAACAAGAAGTCTTCTGTGCCTATTGAGGGGACAACACCTCTTTTAGAAGATAGCACCAAGCATTACTTTGCTGGATTGCTTTGGACAGAAAACTTCCTACACATTAAATTTAGGGGAATATGATGCCCTTGTGTAGTTTGTGAGGATTGATTCAATTTTATTTTTCCTGATATAACAGAAAATACAGTGGAATTACATATTTTATTTTGTAAGACGAATGTAAGTTGTGAAATATTTGAGAGCAAGCAAAGTTGTTCTAGGCACTCGCAAATCTCAATATTTGGATGAACCTGAACATTTATAGGACATGCAGGAATTTAAGGCAAATGAAGTGCAGAGATTGTTTTCAAAAATCCAAGCACAAGTAGCAGTGGAGAAAAAAGGAATAATTATACTGTATCATCAAAATTGTGCCTTTTTTGTGTGTTGATACTATTTGAAGAGTTCCTGATTGGTAAGGGTCCCAGATCTATCTCTGGAGTTCCCAAGGCCACAGTTTTGGCTCACATAAAGGGCAGCCTCCATCTGATGCAACAATTTGGTTTCTAATTTCTCTGTCCCTCTAATTTCAGTTGTTCTCAGGAAATCTGTGATGTATTTGTGTTCTCATCACACTAATCTGTCACTGAGATTCTAAATGAATGCAGTAATTTTTTTGGAATGCAACCCCCTCCCTAAGAACAATGTAAGTAATGGAAATTGGACAACTTTCTATAAATAAAAAATAAATGCATCTTGCTAATGAAACTTGGTAAGCCTGGGCTTACTGTTCATCTGCATAATTTGTAAATACAAAGCTATGCCAGCAAAAATATCTTTCTTTTTAGGAAACACATAAAGTTATCTAAAATATGACTTGATCTGAAATGTAAATTATTTTTCCTGAGATAACTTTTTAATGCTCATTTCTTTGTTACAGCTTAGTTGTAAGTGATGATGATGTGTGGAGAGACCAGTTTTACAATGGAAATGTTAAGAAAGAAAGAGGTAATGAACACATTTCGAAATAGTATGTTGCAACACTGTAACTTAATTTTTATTTTCACATTCAATAACAAAAATGATACTGAAAAGGATGGAAATTTTCCATTTTTCTGCTAGCAGTACTAGGATGGTGGGAACACTACTGTGGCTACACCTGCTCTGAGAAAGAATGGGATGGCACAGCACGGGGAAAAATCAGAACACAGCTTTTACTGAGCGATTATTTTATTTTGCTGATACTCTATTTACATGTAAACACTTGTGTCTTTATTTAAGGTGCAATAGTGCTACGTGTTGCCAAATCGTGGTTTCGTATAGGATCCTTAGAAATCTTAGCTCATTCTGGGGAACTGGACTTACAAAGGTTTGAATTTAATCTTCATAGTAACTATATTAGTTGTCTTAACAATCAAATATATATTAGAATGCATATGTACAGCTGGAATTTAGAAAAATTATTTAGAAAGGAAGACTACATAATCTAGAAAGATAACCTGCTATTTTTCTACAAAAGATCTTACTTCATATGTGTAAAACCCCTTCGATGTTTTTGAAGGCCTGGATCTTAGAAAATGAAAAAGGTTTTATAGCTAAAATAGATCTGGTAACTAAGCACTCAGGAGGAGTTGTTTGTTTTGGAAAGATTTATGAATTTAGAGTATAAGCTTCTGCATTTCTCATAGTTATCTGTGAAGCTAAATTAGCAGAAATAGGAAATAAATGGCTAGCATAAGTATGTGGGATAACGTATACTCTCCAGGAATATGCAGAACCAGAGAAATTTACTAGGTAAGAAATTATTGCACATTTTTAAGCCTCTTAGTAATACTAATTTGTATTTGTATTTCAAGCAATTAATATGACAAATTTTTAGTTCTACTGTAAATATTGAAAAGTTGGTAATTTCTCCTCAGGAGCAATGTAGTGGTTGGTAATCACTTGCAATATAAATTGTTCTGGGGTGCTTAAAAATGAGCAAGAGCTCCTAGCAGCAGTTGTATATTGTGGTAACTGATAATTCAAATTAACTTCCCATGGGACTCTACGCTGTCTTTCCCTTTTTTTGAAATGTCGCAGCAGATTTTTATTGTAAAAAATATAAGGAGCTGATTTTAAGATAAAACTGTTTTGGGTTTTTTTGATTAAAGTATTTGTGACCCACTGGATTTAAGAAGTGTGTGGAGATCACTTGTACTCATGCAGAAGAAGGTAAAATCTGACGTTTGTGTGCGCAGCTGCACAGCCGTTGCCCAGGTCCATCCCTTGCCTACCCCGTGTGTAGATGGTGCTTACAGCTGCCTGTGCCCCTGGCCCTGGCTGGCTCTGACCTCCAGGGACCTCCTAAATGTACTAAATGCCAGCTACTCTAAAGCTTTAGATCTGGGAAGATATGCATCTGTCAAGCATTGCAATTTCTAATGCATGTATCCCAATTTCCTGAGTCTGCCTTGTAGGACTATGCAACACTGTTTTGGGAATGCCAACCCTACTTCGTAAGAATTCAGCCATAAGATTGTCTTTGTGAGAATTCTGATGTGGAATTATCTCTTGTAATGATATAACCTTTTTTTTGGATAAACAAACTTTTTTTTCCTAAAAAATTGCTATTACAGCATGCAAAACCAGATCTTGGTGTGCTTTGGAAGTTTAACATGTGGGAATAACTTTTACTCGATGTGGCAGTCTCCAGTCATACTTATGGCTGGAACCTTGGGTTTTCTGTCTAAGCATTTGGAAATGCTTAATCGAAGACTCACTGGAATAAACAGATTGAGTTTTCCAATACCTGTTTGCAGCATTTAGCTGTTTGAAAACAAGAATTTTGAATGATCAGTTCTAAAAGTACCAGTTTTCTTTAAAAAAATTCTGCCTCTCATATTACAGAAGATTGCTAGACTTTGTCATCCGGGAACATTTTCCATCAATAGCCATGAATGATTCAAATAGATATCTGGTAAGTTATTTCTATTTTCCACAAGCACATAAATAAAAATTATACAAAGCTTTTCAATGTTTCAAGTTTTAAAAGGTTTTGAAATTTGAAGCAAGCTTCCAGGTTTTATTCATGACATTTGTTAATTCTCTTCAGTAAAAAATGGCTTCTTGGAAGTTTTTTTTCTCAAAGTCAAATATGAACATCCTTCATCCATCCTTTCATTATGGAAATTTTTATTGAGAAGCTTCAATTTTCTCTTTTTTTTTTGTTCTCTTACTGCTCAGATTTTAAGTGAGCAGTGGTCATGAAGTGATGAATCGTGCATTTTCTAATATAAATATAGTATGTATAGTATATACAAGTATGCACACTAGTATATATAATGTCTTTGATTCTTTTTTTGACTTTGTAATTTCTTTTAGGGCATCTATATGTTCTTACTTAACTGTAGTCCTTGCTGGATAGGGTTGTTGTGTAGTCACATCATTTAGAATGTGAATGAAAAGTCCTGACAGAGATACTCATTGAAAAATAGAATATATGACACATTTATAAAGTGAATCAAATGTTTATGTTATTTATTGTATTCCATATTTTTGATTCAGAGGACTTGAAGTAAAAGATGTATTTGATTTTAGGAATTTTTTTCTACTGTCGTATCAGAGACTGCAAATCTGATAGCACTGTGGATGTCTGTGGGGTTTGCACATGGTAAGCTGCAGCAGTTGGCATTAGCTTTACAGGAGTGACTCTTTAGAGCCATCTACTTTTCTTGGCTTTTATGGCTTTTATTTGTCGCTTTGTTCTTCAGTTCTTCCAATGTCTTCACCTACAGCAGTGTCTGTTACGCGTTACTATACAAGTTTTGTCCTAGCCAAGTTAGGAGCACTTTCTGATCTTTCAAAGCATGACTGTATCAGACAGAAGCAAGAACGTGGGAGCAAGAATTACCAGAATTGTTATGAGAGTCTGACATACAAAGACTGTGTATTGATGTCATATATAAGTTTAATCGCTCTGAATTTGATACATCTACCTAAAAACCTGACCTTTTATAGTATATAGGATAGAGTGCTGTCCACCTTTGTTTCAGGTTTATATTGTGAAAAATAAAATAGCATTGTCTTGCTAATAATACAGCACCCAGTCAGCTTGCAAAGAAGCAGCTAATAACCAATGTATAGGATGCTTCGATACCGTGTAGCACTGAAAGGAAAAGGGAACAGTGCCACCTAGGTATAGAAGCCAGATGCAAGATAATGTAGCAACGGCTTGCTATTTTCATACTTAAAATTCTCCTAGGTCAAGAATAAGAGAGACAATTTTATTTTCCAGAGTCTGATTTCTGAAAGGTAACTGCTCCAAAGTTCTCTAGATTCAGTGGATCTATTTCACAGCAAATTTTCTAGACACTACAGTGTTCAGATGGAATTTTAACTTTTGTTTCTCCTTGTTTAATTGTAGGTGTGTGCAATACAGATAACTTCAGTTTATTATCCATAACTATAGATTATGGTCCATTTGGATTTATGGACTCCTATGACCCAAGTGAGTGTAGCACCTGTTTTTAAATATAGTTTTTTCCTTAAAAATAATTCTCTATATTAATTTATGTAGTTTCTGTGTGCATTAAAACTCCTAACATTATTAGCAGAAAAATCCCAAGTATGTGTATTATTTGAAGAGTTTTAGGGGAAAAAAATATATTGGAGGCCAGTTTTATGATCTACTATACAGGTTGCATTTCAAGAGCTAAAAGTCTTGTTTATGAAATATTACTATTAAACCCATTGTCATCAGAATATTTCCATTTGAACTTTGTCAATTGGATTGCATCTAGACCAAGTGAAATGCTTTAGAGTTAAAATTCTGATTTGAACCTGTCACCAGATCTCACAGATGTGTCATATGTCTCCTCCTTAATGCTCCATTTGTTATTAATGTCCCCTGAGGACTCGGGCAATGCTGTGTGCATTGGTCTGAGCGAGGGGTTCATGCTGCATCCATTCAGACTGGTGCTGTAGGTATGCATACATTTTACTTCTGGATACCTGTGACTTGCACAGGAGATATTTACTATCTTCCAAATAATGGATTTGCATACTGGAACATGTAAGTCCTAATTTTTATGTGAATACGTAAAGCTTGCTTGTACGACTGAAACAAATCTTGCTCAGGTGGCCTATTTATTAAATACATGTTTATACATGTTACTTTTCAAAAAATATTTATAAATCCCAAATCTGGTTTTACAGTTGTTTGCTTAGTCTGTGTACTAAATAGTAGCACCATTTGTAGTAAAAACATTGACTAAGACATTGTTTTTAGTGTAAGAATGGTCATTTTCTGTTTAAACACCTGAATTTATTTTGTATCTTGAAGTAGGAGAATGTCACTTGTGACATATGGGAACCTGTCTGTGAAGGCTGTATTCCTTAGGTTCAATAGATCTTGAGTTAATTCACTGTAAATAAGTATCCTTGTGATCTGATTTTAAATATTTCATATCTTTAGGACTTATATTAATTTGCAGTGTAAGTATAAAAATGAATGCACTTCAATATTTTAATATTGATTCATTACTGTTGTTATTCTGTTGTGGAAAAGTAACACTTTGTTTGAAACAGATTTTGTTCCAAACACATCTGATGATGAAAGGAGGTATAAAATAGGAAACCAGGCAAACGTTGGGCTGTTTAATCTGAGCAAGCTGTTACAAGCTCTAAAACCTTTATTGGATCCCAGGCAAAAGCAGCTGTAAGTAATCCTTAAAATATCTTAATGCTTAAAAGAACTAGTGAGATAGGAGACCCTCTAATCACCATGTGCATAGGAAAGAAAGGAATTAGCTTTTAAAATCTTTTTTTTCTAAGTGGAAATTGATTCTGAAGTTATTATTGACCAGAATAAGGTGGAAGAAGGGGAGAATGGTTTTACTTGGTCATAAATAATAGCAAAATATGACTGGAAAGCAGTCCTAGATGTTGTGTGGTCCATTTTCCTTTCCCTAATATAAGACCTTTGCCTGTAGTTTTCTGTTATAAGTTTATCAAGCTTGTTCTTTAAGACGCTAACTTATGAAGACCATACATCCTCCTGAAGTAATGAGGTAGTATTTTAATCTTATTGTAAAGATTCCTAATATGAATCTTCTTTTGTGTGGTTTAAACTCACAACTTCTTACTCAATATGAAAAGGAAGGACATGATATTTTTTTCCTTTGCAGCAGCTCTTTATGTATTTGAAGCCTGTTAAAATGTTTCCCTTCAGTCTTTTTCCCACTACAGATTCCAGTTGATTCATAACATCAGTTTGTGAGATATCAGACAGAAGTTTTAATTATTTAGTGTACAGTAGGGTTGTACTCACAGTAGTACCATAATTCCATAGAATTTAACTTTTTGTTTTGTTTTGTTTTTGCAGAGTTTCCCAGATTCTGGAGGGATACAGTGAGCAATATTACATCCGGTGTGTACTTCCAGAACTCAAATCTTGTAGTCACAATACTATAAATCATGGTATGTGACAATTTCCTTACTGTGTTAGTATTTTCAGTTTCACAGAACTATTCAAAGCAAAATTAGGTCTTCTTGGGGAGAATGAGGATGATAACTACTTGATTGCTTTCCTCCTAAAAGTAAGTTTGCTAATTTTGTTGGCAAACATCTGAACTGATACGCCATAATTTTAAAAATGCTGACAGGAGTATTTTTTTTCACTAGCTTATGGAAGATACAAAGGCTGATTTTACAATGACATTTCGACAGCTCAGTGAAATTACTGAAGACCAGTTAAAGGAGCTCTGTATTCCTGAGGTATTAACTAATCCAAGCACCTAATTTTAAGAGTACTCAATATAAAATGAGTAAATCAGGTTGGACAAAACCCTGGTATAATAGAGGATGTGTCAAGCTATATTTTGCCTGGGAAGTCTGTCAGTGTAGCATTATTAAGGGACAGGCAGACTGATGTGTCTGTGTCATGCCGTCACCCCGTGTTAAGCCTGTGTCTGGTAATGAAGGATACATGAACAAAAAGGAGTAATGAAAGATACATTAATGAAGAGTGCTGAAGGAAAATTTTCAGCCTCTGGTACAGGTCCAAGTATGAGTAGTCATAAATATTCCTGCACAGGTGGGAATGTGATTTTCTTCACATGTAAAATGGGTTTTCTAGGAAGAACCTTCCTTTCCCTGCCCCCTCTTCTTTTTTTTTTTTTTTGCTTTATTTTGTTTTGCTTAAGAATAACATCTGATGGTGTTTTGAAAGACAACAGCGAAGTTGGACATAAGGAAATTTTCACTTCAGGTCAATCAAACTCTTCCTAAGATGGCTTTACCAAGTGGCCTAAACCTCTGCTCTCCATTCCATCAGGTTGTCTCAGTATATAGTGATGAGCGAGATCCCATCTCGTCATAAATTCTTCTTGGAACCTCAGTCCATGGCGACCTCTACCTTTCCTTGGGCACAAGATTGTTCCTAAATGTAGCTTAAAGCATAGGAATATGTTTTGTCAGTGTCCTTTGCCCTCTATCCCATCCTGCGTTGCTGGAACTCAGCCAAAACTTCTTCTTCAGGATCAAGTATAAAAATAAAAGAGATGAGAGTATGAAAATAAAATATAAACTTCGGCCATGGATATAGTGAAGTCTATATAAGTGGAAATATGGCTGAAATGTTTGAATGGAGTGAGATGCTAGGCAGGTATTATTTGGATAAAAATGTAGAGAGGAATTTCTGAAAATAAATCAGTTAAGTACCTCATCTGGAAAGTTAAAAAGGAAGCTTTTTCGCATGAGCCAAAAGCAATTTTTTTCCCCCTTTAATACAGGGCCATTTCCATGTGAGGAATACTGTTCACTTTGCCTGGGGAACTTCATTGCCTTTCCCTACCTTCTGACTTATTTTTGTTTGTCTTTGAATCTAATTTAAAATGAGAGCAGGTGGACTGACGAGGTTTTTTTTAGGGCCCAGAATGACTGCGCATAAAGCATCGAATGAAACTGAGGAGTTACTTCTTCTTTTTCCAGTTTTGTCCTAGATAATGAAGTGATCTTGACCAAATTCTCTTTTCCTGTGTTTTCTTCCATTAAGTAAAAGGCCTAGCTTGACCTCCTCTGTAAGCTTGAAGCCACGAATAGTTAAAACTGAGATTTTTTAGTGGTAAGCAGTAAAAATACCAAGAGCTGTAGCTGTGGAATCCATCATTTGTACAGGGAGGGCGATAAGAGGATGGGCGTGTTTTTAAGAGAAGGTATTTTTGACACAGAATACGAGGGATTTTTCCATTTCTTAGTGGCCTACGTGCAACAGGAGGAATGGAAGCTTCCCTCGTGCAGTGGGGAGCCTCTCCCAGACTACTGCAGTAGTGGAATTTATGGCAGTGCCACCTCCCACCTCTTTGGAGGTGCAGGCTGAGGAACTAACCGTCATGGTGTAATTGTGACCCTGCTACTACACCAAGGGTTGTTTGCAGCCTTCACTTGGTAGTGCCTGACCTTTCTTTTCATCACAATGAAATGATTGAACCCAAAAGTTTTGAGTCCCAAAACTGATGTGGTAAAGCAGGTACAATTTTATGCTGGTAAAAAGTTTTATTTTTTTAAAGATTTCTCTTTTTTTTATTCAAGTAATTTCACCTGCTGTTTATTCACACACTAATACTTTATCAACAGCAAAGTAAGGTCTCATATTGACTTGTAGATCACTTATGGGTTTTTCAGCTGCACACCAAAATTGACCTAAAAATACCAGAACCTTCTGAGAACACTGCAGGAGTCCTTACATTTAGTATTAACTGGAAATATTCTGAAATTCTTCCTAAAGCAGCCTGACTCTGCACATCTTTGAACAAAGGTTTGACTCCCACACTCACCTGTTACCCACCTTCCTGACTCTCAGCTCTTAGTCACTTCTGTAATTTTAACAAATTTTTATACTTAAATGTCGTTTTCATTATTTTCTTACTACTGTTCCTTTAAAACCCCACAGATGTGATCAAAACTTTGTTTTGTTCTTGCTTGTAATTTCCCTTACTTAACTTTTGCCCATTTTTTTCTTGTATATCTGCTGTTTATCTCCTTTTATCTATGTGCATTTCTTCCTAATCTGTTCTTTCTCTGAAGTTCATTTTTTGTCTGTGAGTTTTGTCTGCTTTCTCTCTACCAAGCAATATGAAGCAGCTGTTAGCACAGCGTAGCCAGGGAAGCCTACTTGGTGGTTTTTGTCCAATGCTGGAGGCAGTAACCCCAATCTCTGGTTTTTATCTGTTTGCTTTTTCTAAGTTCTGTCTCTGTTTGTCTCCTCAGTCTTCTCTTATCCCTCTAGCTTTAAGTCTCCCTTTTGTCCCCCACCTTATCTTTCTTTATCAAGATATTTTCCTTATTCCACGATTTTGAAAAAAAAAACAACAAAAAACTCTCTACAAATAGATCTGATCCACATACAAAACTCAGAAGAAGTAAAACCTGTAGTTACGTAGCCTAAAAATAAAACAGGTCAGACAATAAGCCAAGGAAAAATAGGGGTGATGTGCTGGAGGTGTTTAGGTAGAATTTGCCATAACAGAGCTGGATTAGTAGGGATGTATTGTGCTAGCACAAATAAATTATATAAATACAGAGGAAAATGCATTGGTAGAATTTTCTGGGAGAAAATTCATGAAGGGGCATCACGTGTTTCCCTTATATCCTTTAAGTATTCATGTGCTTACTTTGGTTTTTGCTTAACAAGAACAAAATTCTCATTACTTGCCATTAACTGTTTGTTTCTCTTTAGGAGTTCTGGGCTCTCCAGGATCTGCGTAAACACAAGTTATTTTCAGAATGGGTCACTTTGTACCTCTCAAGATTAAATCGGTAAGCCTGATGCAGTTTCAAGTGTTAAAATAACACCAGGTGTGCATTTGCCAGAAGCAGCAACTTTAATCTGCAGCGATTTTCATTAGTCTTTATCAGGTCTGTTAAACTGCCTTTTGTGTTTTTACGGTTCTAGATTGTGCTNACTTTTTACCAACACTAATCATTCTTAGAGATTCACACCTACTTCCACTACACACAAAAACAAAACACTTAATGATTTTAATGAAAGAAAATTTTTTTTAAATAAATAAGCTAAACCCTCATTAGCTAAAGCACTTTATTTTTTCTTCTTTTGGTTTGTTTTTCATGTATAGTAACAAGGGTGATTCGGACACCAAGAGAAGAACAAGAATGACAAGTGAGTAGAACAATCCAAAGGAGTTCCTGGGCTTGGAGATGGCAACTAACTGTTTACATAAGTTTTTTCAGTGTTAGTTATTTTTCTTTTGGAGAAGAACTAAAATGTACTCTTCTTCTGAAGAGGAGAAGCTTTCNTTTGCTTTTTCTAAGTTCTGTCTCTGTTTGTCTCCTCAGTCTTCTCTTATCCCTCTAGCTTTAAGTCTCCCTTTTGTCCCCCACCTTATCTTTCTTTATCAAGATATTTTCCTTATTCCACGATTTTGAAAAAAAAAACAACAAAAAACTCTCTACAAATAGATCTGATCCACATACAAAACTCAGAAGAAGTAAAACCTGTAGTTACGTAGCCTAAAAATAAAACAGGTCAGACAATAAGCCAAGGAAAAATAGGGGTGACGTGCTGGAGGTGTTTAGGTAGAATTTGCCATAACAGAGCTGGATTAGTAGGGATGTATTGTGCTAGCACAAATAAATTATATAAATACAGAGGAAAATGCATTGGTAGAATTTTCTGGGAGAAAATTCATGAAGGGGCATCACGTGTTTCCCTTATATCCTTTAAGTATTCATGTGCTTACTTTGGTTTTTGCTTAACAAGAACAAAATTCTCATTACTTGCCATTAACTGTTTGTTTCTCTTTAGGAGTTCTGGGCTCTCCAGGATCTGCGTAAACACAAGTTATTTTCAGAATGGGTCACTTTGTACCTCTCAAGATTAAATCGGTAAGCCTGATGCAGTTTCAAGTGTTAAAATAACACCAGGTGTGCATTTGCCAGAAGCAGCAACTTTAATTTGCAGCGATTTTCATTAGTCTTTATCAGGTCTGTTAAACTGCCTTTTGTGTTTTTACGGTTCTAGATTGTGCTAGATTCCACAGTAATTACTGCTGTAGTTCTGTTTTGACACACGGGTACATAAAAATGACATGTGAGGAGTGGTCTGTATTTGTTGTCCTTCACTGAGCATCCTATCAGATTTCTTTGGTTAATTTAGGTGAATCCTACAGATTCAGTCCAAGAATCTGAAAGTCAGACTTTGCAAATCCGTAGGAACGAGCAGTGTTTTATTACTAATGATACATATACTTTTACTATGTAATAATACTGGTTTAGGGTGACGGGGGTTGGAAGGTGAACAGTGGTGGAAACACAGACTGTGTTTGGAAAGCACTGGTGTCATGTAGATAGGGACATGCATGTTAGAACTTCCTACCAATTCTTTTGTCTTAAATCAATGAAGAATTTAACACGTGGTTTTTCCCAACACTAATCATTCTTAGAGATTCACACCTGTTTCCACTNGGAGAAGCTTTCACTACACTGCTGCAAGTCCTGTGATACTGTACATTCACTGTGGCTATCTCTGGTTTCACCCAACCTTATGAACAGAATCTAGCCACGTACGTATGGCTAGATTTGTGGATATAGATGTACTTTTTATACAAGCTAAAGGATCAAGATGTTCCTTGGCTACAATGAGGTGCTCTTCCTCCTTTTTCCCTTCTTTAAAAAAATCCTTATTTAATTCTTCGCATTTATGAAGCAATTGGTCTGGCCCAAATCCCTTCTGCTGTGAACGCAGTTGCAGATATATCAGGGTGACTGAGGCCTGAGAGTGTGAGCTCAGGGAAATGCACTGCCACTACTAGTCCAAGCTGTTCTTCTCTAGATTCTGCTGGTTTTGAAGGACAGAGCACAAGTCCATTCATATTTTGGGTGACTGAAATCCCAAGTGATGAAAATCTCACGAAAAAGCCTTTTCCTCCTGTCAGTATCCACCCAGGCTGCTGTGACCTGTGTCACCCCACACGTGAGCACAGACATTGAAGCAATCCAGCTCATCCGTCCAGCTATGGTCTGTTCCATATCAATCCTTATTTTTCTTTCCCTTATTTGTTGTTTACTTTTTTGTATTTCTTTTTTTTTTCTTATTTTTTAAAAATCCCATTTTTTACAATTTCTGTTTGGGGGGTTAGGAGATGCCAGGACTCCATCTTGTTCCATGCTTTGGTGCTTGTGGACTCGATTAATTTTCTTTCTCTTTAGATTTCCCTTAATAACTTAAGAATTACTGGCCCATGGGAACACGGTTGTCTGTATTG